>JAJJMA010077141.1:0-12408 GCA_023529015.1 Papaver nudicaule
AGTGTTATCACCATGTCAGCTGTTAGTCCTAACATTTTTAGTGTTAGACTCCGCCCAAAAGAAAGCTTGAAGCTTGATATCTCTAATCATAGTTGTCAAATTTTTGTTTTTGTTGTTGAAGATCCTTGCATTTCTTTCTTTCCAACACCATATTGTAACTGGTAAACTATTCCATATGCGGTTAAGACGTTCATCACCCTAAAATTCATATTAGTTCATCTTCTTCTTCCATTACTAATATTCCATCGTCATTAAAAAACCATTAAGTTGGGAACCTTAAGTTAGATTTATGTTTAATTACAGTACACCAAAATCGTATTATTCCTTTATCTTGTATCATTTAATTCTTCGAGACATAAGGGAATTAACCGGCAATTATTTTGTAAACGATTATTATGGAAGATTCTACTGTTGAAAATCTAGGGAAAATATTCAAACCTTAGATGAATCAATGTGTAGTTAGTATATTTTTAATAGTTTTTCCGGTTTTCAAAGAATTGGTCCGAGTTTTATGAACGACTAAATGATCTGTAATCATTTGTATATTGATGACTAGGGGAACTTGTTAGAGCATAACTCGGTTGAAATCATTAATGTTGGTATGTTAAGTTAGTTGTCAAGTTTATATGCCAAAAAATAATCCTTGATTTAGTATACTATACAGTCGTTTCAGTACTTGAATTAGATTGGGTAGTTGAGTTACAAGTTTCACTGAATACCCTTGAAGACTGAAGATTGAAGAATACACGAAGATATCACGAAAACTTCATTATAAAGGTTAGTGTGAATTTCTTTTGGACTATTTCATCTACTTATCTACCATTTCAAAACATAGTCGAGCCTTTAGTATTTATATATGGACAGTCTATTTGAAAAGACATGTTCGTTATAGCCCAAAGTAGTTAAACTCGGCTAACTCGGCCCATTTACTCGCGAGTACTCGCTACTCGCTACTTGGCAGAGGGGATTAGTTATTCCTCGCCGAGTCCGATTTTTTCCGAGTTCCTCAGCCGAGTTCACCGAGTTTTCCCGAGTTTTAACCAAAACGAATCACCGAATATTCGACCAAGTCTGATTACATGTTAAATTGTATTGTTTTTATTTTATTTGGACTTGGAATGAACTTGTATGTTGAACTAATGAACTTGTATGTTGAACTTATTTAGTTTTAATGGTATTGTTGTTGCTTATTGTCATTGGGAATGTTATAATTTGAATTTTAATCAAGTATAGGTCATAAGAAACCAAAAAATATGTTTAGCAGCATTCCGAGTATTCGACTGAGTTTTGCCAAGTTCCTCCTCCGACTTTATTACTCCTCGCTCTTCGACCGAGTAGGGTCCGAGGAGCGAGGTAAACTACTTTGGCTATAGCATTGTTCTTGTTCTGAATACACATTTTACTTAAGTGTATCTCGAAATAGGATTGAAGTGAGAATGGTTCTTAAACCAAGTATATTAATGATTTACTCGCAAATTGAGTGCACATAAGTTGGTTTCTAACTTTCAGAACCTCGAACCAGAAACTGGGGTTTGCGAACCAAGTTGTTCAGAGATGTTCCGAACTTAAAATAGTTTTGGGTTCACGAACAAGAATCTGGGTCTGTGAACCCTGCCAGTCGGAAAGATTCTCAAAAAATAGATTGCGGCTTGCGAACCAGAAATTGGTGTTCACGAAGCATACCTAGTTCATAAGTTCCTGAACTTGGATACTGTTTGGGGTTATCTAAACAGGTCAGTGATAATATATTGCCGACATAATGAACTCACTTCACGTGCTACTTATCCATTGAGAAATGTTAATATGTAGGCAAAAATTATTGCAGACTCGACTTTCACGATCCGCGAACTTACTTGTATCCCAAGTAATCGTTGCTTCAATATCAAGCACATAGCCTTATTTATTATTATAAATAGAAAAGCTCAATATATACTTATTCTCACATCTGCGTATTTTCGTTAGAGTTTTTACTCTCGAGACTTAATTTTCTTCATAAGAAATTAGTCTACGACTATTAATAGACTTCACTTACGAATCTGTGAAGCACAAAATCGTTTTATCTTTTGATAAATTATCATTTTGTATCTTGGTTAAGTTGTGTCGATCACTCTTATTTTTCGACATCCAAAATTTTGATAGATAACTTTCTAAGGCTCTTTTAAGTAAGGCTAAGTCCTAAGAAGTTACTATAGAATCGTTATTAGGTTTTTGTGTGTAAACCCTAATTTAACGATAAGATATTTCCGGTCTTAATCGATCATATCTAAAGAGGAAGCCATAAAACTCTCTGTTGCGGAAGATTGAGTATAAAAGCCTTCACAGCGGTTGAAACAACTATTATGCTGTAACGGACTTCAACAAAGGGAATCAAGTGCGTAGATTCTTGCGAGAATCAAGAAACGTAAGGAGCACGACTGCAACTGAATCGCTTATCGAGTTGGTTTGGTCTCGACCAGGCTAGTGATTGTAGCAGCTTAATACAATGTGGTGTTCAAATGTGGACTGGGTACCAAGGTTTTTCTGCTGGATTGGGGTTTCTCCGTTAAAAATATTTTTGTGTCTTGTTTTACTTCTATCTGAGTATCAAACATTTTAACCTGACTTTCTGCAAGATCTTCTTGGCGTTTGGCCAACTCATTCATGGTCAATGTCTTTGGTACTCCTTTTCCCTTTTCAGCGGTAGCATTAATCCTGATTGTGGAGGAAGGGTTCTTGCCAGAGGTATTGGCTGGAGCACCGAGAGTCACCGGGGCGACGAGAATTGCTGGAATAATAGGTGTTGCAGGGGAAGTGTCCTGAGTAGCATGAGCGTTGAGCGCAACACCGGATGTGGTGGATTGGTAGGTGTTGCATTGGAAGTTGCAGAACCGTCAATTGAAGAGTTAGGATTTTTGGTGTCTGATCCTGACCTGAGTTCAATCATTTTTGAGAAAATCTTCTGGGACCGAGAGATTGATCTCCCACTGTGGTCGCCAATTTTTTTTGACTGAAAAACATTGTACCGTCTCTGGGCACTTTCGTAGTGCTCGAGATCAAAATCGAACAAGACAAGCCTAAACCAAGTCAATGGCCGTTCAAGTCTCGCTTCGGTCACAGAGATGATAGAGGTTGATATAGGGAAGGAAACAGTGAAATAAACTTGAGATCAGGTTGAGGGTGTGTGTTTCTGGGTGTAAGAGTTCAAGATCTCCATCGTAAGAGTGACTGGAAATATCCAAGGCTAGAAGTGTGTTGAATACTCAGGTATGTTTACTCTGAGGTTCTGGTATTTTTGAGTGTTCTAGTTGTTCTGCCTTGGAAGATAGAGGAAGCCTCTATTTATAGTGTTGAACTAACTCTGATCTCTCGACAGAGAAGGTGGAAGTCGTGGAAGAGTGGAGGAGTAGAGGACATGAGTTGTGCTATGTAACCGCTAGAGTCGTGTAGAACGTGTTCACTCAGCACCACCTTCTTCTAATTGTCCATCAGCTCTATCAGTTTCTTTCTTAACTGTCGTAGACCGCCAAACCAATACCGTTATCCCCCCGTGTGATGTTTTGATATCTCGTGCAGTATGCAGATGTTGCGTAGTTGCGTTGAGCTAAACACCGTTGTGCGGCCATGGCTTTATGGCCATGGTCTTGGCGAAAATGGATGTGGCGCTATGGATGTTATGCCATGGCCTTATAGAAACTGCCTTGGCCTTTGGCCAAGGCCAAATATTTTGTGGCGCCATGAATATGGCGCCATGGTTTGATGGCAATGGCCTTCGCCTTTGGCCAAGGCCAAATAGATGTGGCATCATAAATATGGCGCCATGGCCTAGTGGCCACGACCTTGGCTTTGGCCACAACCAATTTTTATGTGGCGCCATGGCAAGGCCAATTTTTATGTGGCGCCATGGCCTATGGCCACGACCTTGGCTTTGGCCTATTGTGGCGTATTAGGCCGCGCCACTTCGATTATGGCATGTATGTGCACTCAGGTCATGGCATGCTTAGCCATGGCACACTAGGCCATTATGTGTTTAGATTATGGCCTGCCTAATTGTGTTTAGGTTGTTGTATACTTCTCTGAGAGCTCTGGACAGGCCTAGAGACGCAATGTTTCTGAGGTTTTCATTGACACTCAGATGTTGAGTCGCATTTTAAGAGGTAATCCATGAGGATGCGTCTCTGTTAACTCTTCACCATAGTACCAGTGAGCAATTCAGTTATGATGTCGAGGAATTCGAAGCGATGTCGACATGAAGTAAATTGGTGGTTTTATGAGTTGGTGGGTTATTTAGCATTGCACCATGATATTATTCTGTCCACCCGGGAGCTATAAGAGAGAACTCATATAGAGCATATTTAGCTTGCAGAACAGGTTGTATTCTGAGCTATAGAGATGTGCCTGAATAAGCAATTGCCTCTTGGCAAGGCATAATTAGAGAGTCATTTTTACATCTTTGTCCCTCTTCCATTTTTCACCATCTACATGTACGATATTAGAAGATTTTTGAAAGAGCATCCTGGAAACATTAGAAGTCGTACCGAACAGTCTTTGTCTGGTCATTTCTGCAAGATCAATCAAAAGGTATTAACGTTTGTGCACATAGTGATTCAACAACATCGAGTAAAGATCGTTGGCCAAACCAATGACGAAGTCATTACTGCAGCGTTAGAGGAATGGAGAGTACGCCATAATGGAAAGTCTTTCCGTTATGATGGCGTTGTTTCAATATCCTTAAGGTGTTGCCAAAATACTCGCCGTTTTTATTAGTGGGGGAAGCAAATTTACTTTAAATTTAATGTAATGCGCCAAGCAAATTAATGAAATGGTTAATTTTTAATTTTACGATCCTCGTTCAAATATAGCAACACACACTTTCATTGATTAAAGAAAAAAAAACTACATATATATATATATGCAAATACAGTAACACACTCTTTCATTCATTCAAACTACATAAAAAGAAACACTTCAGAAGAAGAAACCCAACATAATTCTGACATGTCAACAAATCCTAGAGTTTCATTCACTAGGGTTTCTTGGTTGATTCAGATCGTGAAGAAATCCAGCGTTTGGGCTGGAGAGGTTTTGCCCGGCCAATCCAAGCATCTGAGTATATCTTTGTTGATAATCGTCTTGAGTATCAACATCCATTTGGGAGTCAGAAGAGTTACCTGGTACTATAGTTGTATAGGAATCAGTAGCCTGAACATAACCCTGATAAGCTACGGGCCGAATATGGTTGGAATGTACCACCCTGGTGAGGAACATAATAGTCTTGTTGCGATTAAACACAGTTCCGGTTCCATGGCTGCTGCTGTGCTAACCCAGCCACCAAGGACCCTGCTGCACTCACTGGAGAAACATGGGATCCACGTAAAGGCAGATAATCATAATCATTGGGACCACGCAGATTTGATGAAGGAGTAGTATGGGTATCATCTGCCTCAGGTGCAGGTTGTGTACACTGAACAACATTGGTACTGTTGTTGAGTTGCGAGTGCGAGCGTCGCTGCTAGTTCTGGTGTCTCCTCTACTAGGGAGACTTCTATTCGAGGTGCTTGTGCCCGAACTTCTTCTACTACTTCCACTACGAGTGTTATGATTGTGATGAGGAGGAGTTGGGGCAGCAGCGGGAGGTGCGCGTGCAGGAGGTCCTCCTGGAGTGGGAAATTTCATTCCCAAGAATGAGTCGGTTCTCCGTTTCGTCATCTCATCGAGGTGCATCTGCTGAAATCTACAGAAGAGGTTGTGATAATCGTTACATCTCTGTTGAAGCATCTCAGTGGAAGCATCTACCATAGTGTATGGTAGGTACTCACCAGAAACACCATTCCGCAATGAGACTGTAATCGGAGCTCCAGTAAGGCCATCAATACTTTGAACATCCCAAGAAATTGATAGAAAATCCGAAGAATATGCCTGAGTAGGGTAAAAATATCTTTGCGAAGAAGAGCCCTGATGATATTGCGAGCGGCAGTGAGGGAAGGAAATCACCCCTGAGTGAAAGCCTACCTAGTGCTGGCACGTCATACCCACCATACTGTTCTGGCTCTGTAAAAATAGTTGGATCGACAACCTGTCTAAACCAGTTATCGTATTCTTCTTTGGTTGCCTCTTGAATCAGCTGATTATCGTGATCCAGAGAAGACTCCCAACCGTTCCCATCGGCTAACAACCGTTCATAATCGGCCTTGCAAATTGCAGAGTTTTCAAATGGGTTGATTGCTTTTGCTAACTGGCATTATGCTGTAACATGAGTCTCTCTTCATATTACCAAACACCCCCTTTTGCTACAGGGCTATACAATACACTCTGTAAGCTCTTCGTATACATCTGTAAGAAGTTAGGATCAGTATCCCACTCCGGCCAGGCTGCGTACTCTCTACCTCTAAAACTTAAAGTGGTTCGAATTACTCCTTGAAGTCGGTTCACATTTCTACTTGTGGTTCCATCTGTTCGCTGTATCTTAGACCAGTTATCTTGTCGGTACATCCTCATAATTGGAAATAAGAGGTTAGTGTCATTCAAAGTGGGATGGCTCAGTCCAAAATGAATAACATTATTATTGCAGGTTAAGAATAATACATTTGATGAAAAGTAGTTCAGACTTTCTTACCTCTATGATGTAATGATAAGCATTGAAGTTATTGGCTTTATTTTCGGAGGAGACCTCTCTCAGACTCCTGTGTAGCTCGGCTAGCATTGCAGTTCCCCAGTCATACTTATGTGCGACGTCTCCAAAGTCTCCGGAAAACCAAAATTTATCATCGAACTAGCATTGGGGAAAAACAATAGCCTAGAATATATAATATAAATACTCTTTTGATCTCATCGTAATCTTCTTCGGGCCAACCAATCTCACTTATACTGTACACATCATGATATTGCCTAAAAAAATCTCCCAATAATGAAACATTTAATCCATCACCTCTTGTAGCTCGACCTGCCGCAAACTGATGTAACCAAGGAAGTCGTTCACACCATTTATCTTCGTCTTTCCACTTGTTTGAGTTGTATGGAAACTCCGGTCCTTCGCATATTATGCCGTTTAACATGTACAAATCTAACGGTCCAATTCATATATGCATCATAACATTGAATAATTAAAGTTTGCGTATTAAATAATAATGGTCTGCTCCAATTAAAATTTTAATTAAAAACTTACCCACTTCAAAATCTGAAGAAAAATGTGTTTGAAGTTTTCCAGTACCGTTCGATTGTTGAGAATACTATCTGATTTTTCTCATTGTGAGGTTTGATGTCATAAAACTGTATCCATGGATATAAGTTTACTCTATCTATAATTGCAGGTGGAAGTTTATCGTAAACCTCTTTAAGATCCCTTGTGTCTATGTATCGCAATATATACTTAAAGTTTGCATAAAAAATTGTAACAAATACTGACAAAAAAAAAAAAAATTACCTCCTCTTAAATATATCGTCTTATGATTATTTGAAAAATGTTCCGGTATAACATTAGGACCACAAAGTTTTTTCAAATTATCCCACTCTCGAACTTTATCCCGACTCCAATTGATATTGGTGGGTTGATCGTGATTGTCCTCATCTGGAGCTTTTCTTTTCGCTTTGTTTGTCCCCTCGTATGGCCTTTTTTGCTTTTCTAACTAAGAATGACATTATCGATAAAAGAAAAAGAATGAAAAAAGAAGAAAATCGAGGAGAAGAAGAAGAGTAGTAGAAGATGAATGCCGAGTGAAGAGGAAGAGGAGTAGAAGATGTTCTATTTATATCTGATAGAAATAGGGTCGGTGCAGGCAGAAATAGTGTCAACACCGACAAAATTTCTGTCGGCATTATAAATTTTGTCGGGGTCGACAGTTTTTCCATCGACCACTACTTTTTCTGTCGATACCCACTGCCCAATTTTTGTTTTGCTAGGCCACGTGGGATTGCAAAAGGGAAGTTTAGTTGGCCCCATAGGAACCGGCCTAAGAACGAGGTAGTAACTATTTTTCTTATGAAAAAGTCGTTGTACCCTAAAGTTAGCTCAATCATATTTATTGTACACTTGCGAAAAAAATTGTTGTCTGAAAGCTACCTTAGACACATTTATTGGTTGATGTTCAATGGAGTTCAATAAGTTGTACCCAAATTTCATGAAAATAAAAACAATAGGGAAAGGAAAACCCACTTTCTTATGCTCAGAATTTTGAAAAGGTTGGATGCTCAGATTAGCATTAACAACTTTGGATGCTCTAACAGTTCAATATCAACTGTTTCCATCAATGCTGTAAACAATAGTTACTCTCATCTTCTTTAGTTTATCCCATCTCTCTCCCTTGTTCTCTTTCTTTCTTTATCTCTGCAGCTCTGCTTAACAATCTGAATGACCGTGAACCAAAGTTCCCAAACCAAATAGACCATTCTGAAAGGTATTTCAAATGGTTTGAATACACAACTTATCTACAAACCAAGATAGTTGTTGTGACTTATCCAATCCTCGTGTAAAGTCGAAAAAAAAGTTGGAGTTGTTTTTACCTGGAAAAACAATGTACCGTCTCTGGGTACTTTCGTAGTGCTCGGAGATCAAAGTCGAATAAGACAAGCCTAAACCAAGGATGGCCGTTCCCGTCTTGCTTCGGTCACAGAGATGATAGAGGTTGGTCTAGGGAGGGAAACAACGAAGAAACTTGAGATCAGGTTGAGGATGTGATTTGGGTGTAAGAGTTCAAGATCTCCGTCGTGAAGTCGACTGGAAATCTCCAAGGTTAGAAACGTGTTTGATTCTCAGGTGTTTGCTCTGAGGCTCTGGTTGTTTCTGTTTTTGTGTGTTCTAGGTGTCCTGAACGTTTCTTGATGTTCTGCCTTGGAAAATAGAGGAAGCCTCTATTTATAGTTTGAACTCACCCTGATCTCTCGACAGAGAAGGTGGAAGCCGTGGAAGAGTGGAAGAGTGGAGGACATGCGTTGGTTTCCGTAACTGCCTGAGTCGTGTGGAGCATGCCCACTCGCGCCATCTTCTCGTAACTGCCCACTATCTCCATCAGTTTCTTTCAACTGCCGTAGACCGCCAGACCAATACCCCTAAAGGTATCCCCCCGTGTGATGTTTTGATGTCTCGAGCGAGTGATACGCGGATATTGCGTAATTGAGTTGAGTAGAGTAGAGTCGTACGACTAATTGTCGTGACCAACATGAGTGTAGTTCCTCTGGGACACGAGTATAGGAATGGCCTTGGCTGTTTGGCCAAGGCCATGAGTGTTTGAATGCGCCTTGGTGCTAATTATGGTGGTGCCATGGCTCTTGGCGCTACGGCCTTGGCCTTCGGCCAAGGCCAACCTGTTATGGCGCCATGGACTATGGCGCCACGGCCTTGGCTTTTGGCCAAGGCCAAGCTTGGACGCGTTTTGGCGTTGGTCGTGTTAAGGTGGCGTCAGGGCTTATGGCGCCACGGCCTTGGCCTCTGGCCAAGGTCCACTTGTTGTGGCGCCATGGGTCATGGCGCCACGGTCTTGGCTTCTGGCCAAAGTCCACTTGTTGTGGCGTCACGGGTCATGGCGCCACGGCCTTGGCCTGGCCAAGGCCAGCCTGTTTGCGGCTATACTTCTCGTTACGGTCTTGGCCTTTGGCCAAGGCTAAGTAGGTTTGTGGCGTTTTACGCCATGGCCTTGGCCTCTTGGCCAAGGCTGATTTTCGTGGATCCAAGGTGACTTCATGGTTTGTGGTGCCATGCTATGTGGCGTTTATGGCTTTGGCATCTGGCCAAGGTCGACTTTGGGCAGCCTGTGCCTTAGTCGCGGTGTGAGTGCTTATGCTACAACACACTTGAGGTCATGGCGTGTTTATCCATGGTATGCTAGACCATCCTGAACTTGGGATTAGGTCCGCCTATGCCTGTTTAGGCTGGTGTATGCTTCTCAGAGAGCTCCGGACCGGCCTGGAGCTTCAATATTTCCGAGGTTTGCACCAAGACTCGTATGTTGAGTCGTATTTAAGAGGAAATCCATGAGGATACGTCTCTGTTGATTCTCCACCGTGTACCATCAAGCGAGACCTGGCTCTGAGCATATCAATGGGTTTAACATGTTGGTGAGATCATTAGTACTGCTCTATGATATTACCCTCCCCACCGGAGTTATAAGAGATAGCCCATAGAGAGTTTATTCGGCTCATGGAATGGGTTGCACTCTGAGCTATAGAGATGAGCCTGAATAGGCGATTGCCTTTAATAAGACATGGTTTCGAGAGTGTTTTGACAATCTTGCCCCTCTTTCATTTTTCACCATCTACAGGAGTATTTAAAGAAAAGGTTTCAAAGCAAAAACAATACATCTATAATGAAATAGATTGGCTTAATGTGTCTTAAATGTTGACATATTGTAATCATTCAAAATGGTAGGGTTGGGCAAATGAGTCGAATTTCTGTAATACTTTTATATTGGTTTACTTTTCATTAGGAGCCGATTTACAAAATGGTCACAGTGATACTAACTTTTCACAAAATGGTCATACGGCGTTAGTTTTGGAAGGAAAGTTAGTCTGACCCCACCAATCAGAGTTAAATCAGATGGCGAAATGTCTTTGTTGCCCTCCAATAAGTCTGAAACATGCCCATTTTACAAATCTAACCTTGAGTTAACCGACATATCTAAGATATTTACATCTCGATGAAAGATGGACGGTCATTAGGAACCCACTGACAGATCTAGGTTATTTACATCTCGATGAAAGATGGACGGTTATTAGGAAACCCTAGTTAATAAAGTTAAGACTCGGTTTCCTTCTTCTCATCTTATCTTTCTTAGTTTTAGTTTTCTCTCTGGAAAAGATGGCGATTTAGTGAGATAAGTGGATGTTAGGTTTCATATAGTGATTGAAAATCGATAACGAGTAAGGTTTCACTGTTTTAAGCAAAGGAAGGTAATATTCTTTCAGAACGAGACTAGGAAGAAGAGGTTTTGTGACTGAATCAGGGTTACAGCGAAGAAAAACAGAAGAAATCAGAGAAAGAAGATAATAAATCTTGATTTACTGAACCAGAGATAGAAGAAAGGTTCGTATTTCAACTTACTAAACCCAATTTCAATTTTCGGAAAATTTTCTGAAACCCTAATTTTGAAAAATTTGGGGTATTTTCGGGTTAATGGACTCTGATATTGGTGATTCAAGTTTTGTGGGTAATTGTTGTGTATATTAGAGGCTTAATTGGTTAATTTTAATGCTTGTAGATAGAAATTGTGTATATGAATTTTGGGTTTTTTTCTGAAACCCTAATTTTAGAGTTAATTGACTGGGAAATTGGTAATTGATTATTCATAAGTGATTATTGTGTATATTTTTGGCTTAATTGTCTGTTTTTAAATACAGTTTATATAGATTCTTGTGGTGTTTGGGATTCAGGTAACTGTGGTGGGGGATTTTTATGGTGTTTGGCGTTAGATTCTTGTGGTGTTTGGAGTTCAGGTAACTATGGTGGAGGATTTAGGTGGTGGTGGTGGTGGTGGTTCAGGTTAAGATTCAGGGGTGGTGGGGGTTCAGGTTTAGGTGTTGGGGGTTCTGGTGGTGGTGGAAGGGGTTCAGAAGGAGGGGATTCAGATTCAGGGTTCAGATTCAGGTTTCTGGGGTTTCGGTTCTGGTTTCAGGCAGGTTTCGGTTCATGGTTCATGTAGGGTTTCAGGGTTCCGTTCAGGGTTTCAGTTAACTTCAGTGGGGTTGAGTTTACTGAGGAGGGTATAATAGGCAAAAAAACTCACCGTTTTTTCCTTTTCATTTATGTCGGATGGAATATGATGGTTTTGTAAACCTTAATATAAAGTATGACTATTTTGTAAACATTAATATTAAAGTATGATCATTTATTAATTGCCCCAAAGAACTTTACTAGAGCATTTTGTTAGGGCATTGTCCGGTCAAACCCACTAGCGTTGGTATGTCAAGCTAGTTGTCAGTTTTAGGTGTCAAAACTCAATTCTTGATTTAGCCTACTAGAGTTTAGATTTCGGAAATGGGATATAGACAAAGTAGTAGAGACCTTGAAGACGAAGACTGTGAAGACAAAGAAGACATCAATTATTCTTCATCGATAAAAGGTTAGTAGGAGTTATGACTTTATGGATATTCTTCTATTCTACTTTCTCTATTCTTTCGAAATATAGTCGACTACTTTAGTAGTGATAATAGCGATTGAGATCGTATTCTTGTGTAACGTGGCCTTGTGTCATGACCAGTGTTTGATCCCACAAATACTGTGAGTACAAGAATGAATGAGATAGATTCGACGCCATGCGTCTATTGCAATGGTTTGCTTGCAAACTGTTAGTTGGATATGGATGAATCTAAAGGAGTACTCTTGAGCAAAGAGTCCGTGGATCACAGCTGAGGACGTACACACGTCTAAGTTCTGGCTCAGCCCAGTACTTCCAGCGACAAAGAAGACATCAATTATTCTTCATCGACAATAGGTTAGTAGGA
>JAJJMA010077168.1:0-10177 GCA_023529015.1 Papaver nudicaule
GTGTATTCCTTTACATGAAAACTAAAGTAATGAAGATGAAAAGTTAATGATACGTATACGATCAAGGATATTCAGAATGTGTTGATTTGCTTGATGATCAAAGAATAATGTTAACTAATAATCTTCTTCTTTCTTATTAACTTAGAGAAATCTCGATTACAGAGGGGATGAACTCTCTCTGCCTCTCGTCTTTCGACTTCTCTACCTTTCTTCTAGACATTGGTCTCCTTATATAGAACACCATGTCTCACAATTAAACTAGGAATAGAAATCCTAAAACTAGACAAATCCTAAACTAGGAAAGTCTTAAATAAGTAAACACTTAAAATAAGTAAAACACTTAAACTCTTCCAGTATTTTCTGGAAGCTTCTTGGTGTTGATGGTGGTTTTTGGCGACGAGGTCACAGGAGTAATTTTACATCAATTTCTGGCATCCTGGAATAGCGCGAGATAAGGTATGAATTTATTTTTACAGTAGGGATAAGATATTTGGTTTGCCGTTAGCCATATTTTAATATCTCGTGACCCTAGCCTAGTAGCATGGTCCATATCCCTGACTTACGTATTAAAATACCTATGCATGCGCATTAGCCTAGCTCATGCTAGAGCCAAAACCCTAGGAGTACACGGCGTTGGCAATGCCTAAAATTCCACCACGCCAATACTTGGCCATGCCTAAAAACCTAGCTACGTCAAAGCCTTGGCCACGCCTAAAACGTGGCCACACCTAAATTCCACCACGCCAATCCTTGGCTAGACCTAAACTCGGCCAAGCCTAATGCTTGGCCACGTCCAATCTTTGGCCAAGTCTAATACTTGGCCACGCCCTATTTTTGGCCGCGCCAATACTTGGCCTTGCCTATATATTATCCACGGCCATAACTTGGCCAGGTCTAAACTTTGGCCAAGCCTAAAGTTTGGCCACGCTTATATCTTGGCCACGTCCTAAACCTGGCCACGCCTAATCTTTGTCCCCGCTTAAACTTTGGCCAAGCCTAAAGTTTGGCCACGCCTAAACTTTGGGTACCCATGGCGTTGGCCTCGCCTCATCTTTGGATGCCCACGCATCTTCCCTTGCCTAATCCCTGGAGGCCCATGATTCTCCCCTGCCTTAGGTTTTGGATATCCATTATCTTTAGCACGCCTCAACTTTGGATGCCCACGTTTATTACCTTGGCCAAACTCTTGGGGGTCCAAGATTATGTCTTGGCCAAATATTGGAGGCCTCATAATCATGCTCTCGCCTAATTTGTGGGGGTCTTAATGTTTTCCCTCGCTTGTGCTTATGGAGGCCCGTGATTGTCCTCTTCCCCTCACGGCTAGCCTTGCCTCCTTTGAGCTAGGGTTTACCTCTTCCTAGCCTCCCTCTACTTATGGGCTTCACTGATCCAAATCCTAGAGGATTATGGATTTTATTTAGTCCATAATACTCTAGTTTCCTAATCAAATTCGGAAATCTGGCAGTTCAGCTCACGTATTTCTTCATGGCGTGATTTTTAGAGCCCAATCCGTAAGGAATTAGAAGGCGCTTCCTTCACGAAATATTTTCCTCTGTGAATTTCCTATAACATACTAAAAATTCAGATTTTTACCTAATATAGGCTGTCCTGGGAGATTTTACTAATGGACAACACGCAAACTGTACAGAAATCTGAAAATAACATAAATGTTATGGCTTGTCCTTCGTGACCTATGCCTAACTTCTTAATAAGATTATTATACCATGCAATATGGCTTATTATAATTATTGTGGCCTATCTTTAGGTCTTATATTGGCAATGCTTATGCATTCTTGATGATGGCTACGCCGTGATAGCATCATTCGTCTGTTTTTCCTGATTACGGACTTGCTTCCATAAATCAGTGCTATAATTCTTAATCATGGCTCATGGCTATGACTTATATTATTTTAGGCATTCATATGTCTTCATTATCCAGGGAATTGGTGCATTACATGCCACAAACTAATTTCCCTTATTTATGGCAAACTGAAAGTCGTGTTTATTTGACTATTGCCACAGAGAGTTGCTGAAATCCTCTCGGTCTAATTGGCGATTGCATAGCTCAATCCTTAGACCTACCCTATCTAATGGCGGTTGCTAGCTCAACCCTTAGATTTATCTCATTAGGTTTAATGGCGATTGCCCGGCTCAATCCTTAAACCAAATCTTAAAGAGATATTCAAAGCTTATCGCTTAATCTCTATCTTATCGCAAAGTCCTAAGCTTATCAGTAATTGATACGACTTGCACCTAGTCAGCTTTGACTTAACAAATAACAAATATTTAACAAATCTTACGAGAATCAAGTAAGTTACATGGGGGGATATTCTTTTAGGGTTTTGGTTTGGCGGTCTACGGCACGTGTGATTGCAACGGCACAATCACTTAACGGGAAAGATAACTAGGTCGTGTGAACGTTGCTGAGAAGATGGGATAAGGTAGTGGGTTGTTAGTCTTCCCTATTATTAGGCGCAAGACTCTTAACAACTGACCCCACTCTTTCCTCACTCCCACTCTTCCACTACTTCCACTTCTTACGAGATCAGTTGAGAATATATTGCTATAAATAGGTCACTCGACCAGTTTGGGAAATCATATCATTCTCATCCAACAAGTTCAGTGCAAGTTCAATCAAGTCTATCTTATCGATAATTGATTAACTCTTCTCATTCAGCATTTATTATCTAGTGAGAACTGAATATTCATCCTTATCTAGCAATATTTATCTCAATATCACAGAATATCATAGCAATTCTCTGATCTCATCTTTCTCTGCTTCCCTCCCTAAACCAACCCTAAAATCCTCTTCTTGTAACTGAAGCAATACTCGAACGGCCATTTCTTGGTTTAGGCGAGTCTTGTTCGATCTTGACCTCTCGAATTCATCATAATCTTTTATTACATCATCACACTTCACACTTTACCCCTCAGATTTCTTTATTTGTTTTATACCTAAAACATTTTGGCGACCACAGTGGGAGGTCATTATCTCAGTTTTTTAAGAAGATATGGTTGAAACCAGGAGGCAGAGTTCAGAGAATACCAATTCTCCAAGCAACCCTAATGTCCCCACGAGTTTGTCTGCAAGTGGGGTCACAAATGCTCAAGCTAGTGGCGCCATCACCTCTGGGCCCACAAATCCAGCCGTGAGCTCAAACCCTAACCCTAATTTTGCCTCTGCCTCAACTCAGAGGGGGCCAACCTTATCCCCTTCTCCCTTGGGCGTGTCATTCCCTCTGGTGGGATCCACCACGCCTACTTCATCCTCATCTCTCCAAAACGTCCAGCAGGGGTCCACCTCATCCCTATCCTGCTCCAACACGTCTCTATCTTGTGCTGCAGGGACAACCAATTATGCCAGGAACGCCACTGCTGGGCCCATCACCGAAAACGTGACTACCATCATCCCTAATGACGTCCCCTCTCTAGTGGGACCCAACTCATCTCCTCCTTTCACTCCTGCAATCACCCATTCTCTCGGTTTGGGCCCTACTTTACCTCTGCCACTTGCTATTACGCATCATGGGGCCACTATCAATGTCTCTCCCATAGAGGATGCCCCCATTCCTAGCCAAGTCAGTCTTTCAGATTTGGTAAAAACTTATCAGGAAGAAGAGGAGGATCCAGAAGATTTCGTGCGAAGATTCAGAGCCAAGGCTTTGGATTATCATAACAGGGAGATGAGCGAATCCCAATTGGTGGGGATTTGCATAGGAGGGATGGAGCCATGGCATCAAGAACCAATGAGGAGATTCCGGCCCCGCACATTCCAACAACTCCGTATAATAGCCGGACAATACGCTGATATGGGAGACAACTCTGTCAACAGGGGACTGGGGACTGAAGGCCTGCACGATGAGGCCACCAACCCACCTCGACGCATCCAGAGTTTTACCACCTATGAAAAACCAGTAAGTCAAGAAGCTATTTTCTTAATAGAAAATTTATGTGAATTATTACACTTCTCGAGGGGACAGAGGGTAGACACATTTGCTGCTCTCAACCGCATTGCTTTCAGCACGGATTTAACTCCGCCCTCGCTAGAAGTCTCAGAGATGTCTCTCGCATCAGAACCCATGGTGAAGGATATTACTTATACCGAGGAAGATATGATGGCCGAAGATGGACATAATCGAGCTTTATACGTCACGGCGCACGTCAAAAACGTAGAATTCAAAAGAGCCTTGATTGATACTGGAGCTGCTGCCAACATCATAACTCTGAAGACTCTACGCACCGCCAGGGTTCCTAAAAATCAAATCGTACATCATCCTGTTGTAATGAAAGATTTTGAAGGAAACATGACTAATACCTACGGGTACGTCAACCTGGATCTCAAGGTGGGACCTATCCAATCAAGGGTGAAGTTTCATGTCATCGAGAAAGAACCTGATTACCACATGATATTGGGGCGCCCCTGGATCCACGACAACAAAGTCGTCCCATCTACTTATCACCAATGTATGAAGGCGGTACTCGATAAAGAAATCATTCGTGTTGCGGCGTCATCATCTCCATATTCGCCAATATACGAAGCAGAATTCTTTGAACCAAAAGAAACCGCGCCAGAGCCACCTAACAAAGTCTATAGCATTCCTCTACCTGCGTGGGATTCTATCAAAAACGAGAGCCCACTATCATACACGCCAATCGAGGAAAACGTAGAAGGCGCGTCTACTTCATCAGGACTCCTTAGGTATGGTTTAATTATGTCTCATAAATCACCTTATTCCAAAAGAAATTATAATTTCACTACTCAATATGACGCCGAGGGTAGAACTATCTACTCGCGACGGAAATGTTAGCAATTAACAGGGGAGGGTGGCGGAAAACCTCCCCGCATCGAAGAATGTTATCAGAATGAAGGATCCTTAGAGGAAGAAATTCAGGAAGCTCCGCCACAACTACAGGATGGATCCAACTCCACCACTGATGCTCTTGAAACCGTCAACATAGGGACTGATGAGGTTCCCAGACCTATCTCTGTCAGCTCATCCTTATCAGCAGAGGAGCGTGGAGCCCTGGTTAATCTTCTCAGAGAGTACCAGGATGTTTTCGCTTGGACCTATGAAGAAATGCCCGGGTTAGACGACAAGCTGGTGACACATCATCTTCACTTTCTACCCGGCTCAAAGACGGTGAAACAACAACCACGCCATTTTCGACATGAGATAGAAGAACAAATCAAAATCGAGATTCAAAAGCTACTCTCTGCAGGGTTCATCAAACCCATTCATCATCCTACTTGGCTAGCCAACGTGGTACCAGTCAAGAAAAAAAACGGTCAAATCAGGTGTTGTGTAGACTTCAGGGATCTAAACAAATGCTGTCCCAAGGATGATTTCCCGCTACCCAACATCGACATGCTGGTGGATGCTACCTGCGGTCACGCCATGTTCTCGTTCATGGATGGGTACAGTGGATACAATCAGATCAAGATGTATGATTCAGATGCAAGTAAGACTGCTTTCCGAACTCCAATTGGTAATTTTCATTATACTGTGATGCCCTTTGGACTCAAGAACGCAGTGCCACCTATCAGCGAGCCATGACAGCAATATTCCATGATATGATGCACAAACAAATTGAAGATTACGTGGACGATGTTGTGGTCAAATCAAAAACACGAGCATCTCACCTAGACGTGCTGAGACAGGTGTTTGACAGATGCAGAGAATACAAATTGAAGATGAATCCTCTGAAGTGCGCATTTGGAGTTTCTTCGGGCAAGTTCTTAGGCTTTCAAGTAACTGAAGAAGGAATCAAGGTAGACCCTACCAAAACGCAAGCAATCACCACAATGTCGCCGCCAAAGACGGTAAAAGAGCTCAAAAGCTTCATGGGGAAAGTCTCTTACATACGGAGGTTCATTCCCGGCTTAGCACAGTTCGTGGTCTCATTCATCCCTCTACTCAAGAAGGGAGCAGATTTCGTATGGTCTCCCGTCCAAGAGGAGGCTTTTAGGAAGATCCAACAATTACTACTATCACCAGCAGTGATGAAAGCACCAGTGCAGGGGCGTCCTCTACTTCTTTATACGGCATCAAGCGACACTGCTATTGGAGCACTCCTCGCGCAAGAAGGTGATGATAATGTTGAATATCCAGTGTATTACATTAGTCGTACTTTGAAGAATGCTGAACTCCGCTATCCGAAGGTAGAGAAGGCATGTCTATCCTTAGTCTTCGCAATCCAGAAGTTCAGGCATTATCTCTTATCAAACAGGGTCGTGCTAATCACAAAAGCGGACCCCATAAGATTTCTCCTGTCAAAGCCGGCTCTACTCGGAAGGCCAGCACGTTGGCTACTACAGATGTCGGAGTTTGATATCGCTTGTGTGGCTCCGAAGGCAATCAAGGGCCAAGCTGTCGCAGATCTTCTTGCAGCCTTCCCTGGAGAAGATACCACCGCCCTGCATGAAGATGTACCTGGAGAATTCCCGGAAATATCTCTGGTCAAAGAGGATACTTGGCTATTATACTTCGATGGCTCCGCTACACCAAGTAACAACACTGGAGGAGCTGGAGTAGTATTGGTTTCTCCTACCGGCGAGGTATTCTCACACTCATTCAAATTAGACTTCCGATGTACTAACAATTCAGCGGAGTACGAAGCATTCCTGATTGGACTATCGTTGGCCGAACAAGCGGGAGCCACCAATCTGGAGATTAGGGGTGATTCCAAATTACTGGTGAATCAAATGAATGGTGTTTACTCATTAAAGGAGGTCACTCTAGCTCCTTTTCGCGCTGAAGCACAGAGACTATTAACTCGTTTCTCTGAAGCTGTTATCGTTCATACCGGTCGAACTAACAACAGGCATGCTGATTGTCTCGCAACATTGGCTTCAAAGTTACAGTTTGAAGGTATGGAAACGACTCTCACCGTGCATAAGCGTACTCTTTCATCGACTTGGTTAGCACAAACTGGCGAGCCAGCGGTACATGATTGGAGGACACCTGTCATTGATGAACTCACTCAATCGTCACCAGAAAGGAAAGTTCGTCTCAAAGACCTGAAGAACTTTTTCTTATTACATGGAATTCTTTATCATAGGAATTCAGATGGATCTTTATCCAGATGTCTTGGAGATATCGAGGCCCAACAACGACTTCATCACGTCCACAAGGAAATCTGCGGACAAAGTCTAGTGGTCACTCTATACAGACGACTCCAACGGTTGGGATACTACTGGCCCACCATGGAAACTCAATCCAGAGAAATACAGGGCTCTTGCAGTAAGTGCCAATCTGCTGTACATCATTCTGAACCCTTGACGGTACATCCCGTCGAAGATTGGCGTGAACCTTACATCCAATATCTCCGGGACCATGTCCTACCTGCTGAGAAGAAAGATGCGGAAAGGCTGAAAAGGCGAGCAGCAAGGTTCGTCTTTCACGAAGGAATTCTGTACCGCAAAAGCTTTGGTGGGGATTTATTACGCTGCTTGGCAGATCCTGAGACGAGTACTATACTCAAGGAGATGCACGAAGGCGAACACCAAGGTAAGAAGAAATTATTTTTACAAATTCATGAAAAATATTATTGGCCTACTATGGAAGACGATGCTGCCATGTTTGTTCGAAGGTGCCATCAGTGTCAGGTTCATAACAACCTTATACACTCTCCGTGTCTTCCTCTGCAATCTATCAGCAGTCCTTGGCCGTTTTATAGCTGGGGACTTGATCTTATTGGAAAGATCAATCCCGCATCTTCCTTACAGCATGAGCACATTATAACTGCTACCGAATACTTCACAAAGTGGGTGGAGGCGATTCCGCTTAAGAAAACCAAAGGTGTCAATATAGCTCAGTTTATCAAGGAGCATATCATCTGTAGGTTCGGAGTTCCTAAGCACATCATAACAGATAATGGCTCGCCTTTTGTCAATCAAGATGTGGGGGAATTACTTCAAGAATATGGCATTAAGCATATTTGCTCTACACCTTACTATCCTAAAGGAAACGGGCAAGCTGAAAGCACTAACAAGACGTTGATTCGGATTCTGAGTCGAACCGTTCATGATAACCCGCGATCTTGGCATGAAAAGCTCCCCATGGCGTTATGGGCATATAGGATTTCTCCACGGAGTTCTACAGGAGCTTCTCCATACTCTCTGGTATATGGTACTGATGCCATTCTTCCAGCTGAAATCAAGATTCCTTCGGCGCGCATCGCCATGGCTAGTGGAGTCTACGCCGATATTTCTGGTTCTAGGTTTGCAGAATTGGACACTGTTGAGGATAGGCGTACGAAAGCAGAAGCTTATATGGAAGCTTACAGAAGAAGGATTTCTAGAGCATATGATAAGGCGGTAAAACCAAGAGTCTTCCAAGTTGGGGACTTGGTGTTGAAGACTGCCAAGCATATTCAGCAAGATATGTCAGCTCCAAAATTCTCAGCTAATTGGGATGGGCCATACGTGGTGACTAAAGCGGCGCTTAGTGGCTACTACAAAATCTCTACCTTGGACGGAAAACCCGAAGGTACGGTAATCAACGGAAAATGGCTCAAACCTTATTACGTATGAATTTCTGATCACATCTTTGTAAAAAATTTCATGATTCTTTCCAAGTTAGTGCAAACCTCATTTGCACTTAATAATTGCAATCCTTACAAAACTTTTTTCATTCAGAAAATATTACTTATTCAATTCAATTCAAAAAAATAATAAATCTTTCTTCAGAATAAGCCTTCCAGGAGTGCATAGTCTTTCTGATACAAGCTTTCCATCTTTTCCTGAAACGCCGCGGTCTTAGCTGATAAATTTTGGATAGCTTCACCCACCTTTGCAGTTTCTTCTGCAATCTTCTCTTTAAGGGTCTTCAATTCCCTTTCTCTTGCTTCCTCTTTAGCCTTCATCTCTGCAGCAACTTCATGTTCCAGGGTCTTCAGGCTTTCCACCATTTTATTGACCTTCTCAGTTTCTTCATCAAGGGCTTTTTCATCTTCATCGATAATTTCGGGATTAGGGCCATCTGTTAGAAAAGACAACCGATCCATTTTTATCTTTTCAAGTCGTGCCCGAAGCCATCCAACTCGAAACTTAAGATTTTCAGCAGAAGAAAGCAAACGTTCCCATTTCATAATGGTGGACAAAGTAACCTTGTGCAACGATCCTTGCTCCATTTCTGCTATCATCGGCATCAACAACACGATCATGGACACCAAGACTGTTGAGCAGTCCTTACCCAAGACTTGGGTAGTGGCTATGTGGCCGTACTTCCTCCATATTTTCGTGTACAGAGAAACGTATTTCTCCCGAACCAAGAAGCCGCCAACAGATTTGTATTCTTGGGATAAGGAGCGCATCTCGGGATCAAAAGGAAGACCTCCCCTAATGTTATTCCCAGGAGGGACGTGGTCTTCAAGGTCTACCACTGAAACAGGACTGTAGGTGGGAGAATGGAGAATTTCGGTCATCCTCCTTGAAGGGGCGTGAGCACTCTTCTTACGAATCTGCAAAGAATAAAGAGTAAGAAGATATTCTCATGTTAATGAATGAAATGCATAAAGAAGGAGATTTACTGGTGAAGAGCTGCTTGTCCTTGGCATCTTGCTTCGTGGATTACTGGTATTGTTATCTCCTTCCTCTTCATTCTACAGTTAATCCGTGATTAATAAATTTCTAAAATAATATGTGGAAGCACAAGTGAAGAATTACTTACAGAACTGGGAATCCAAG
Organism: Papaver nudicaule; assembly: GCA_023529015.1. Classification (NCBI taxonomy): domain Eukaryota; kingdom Viridiplantae; phylum Streptophyta; class Magnoliopsida; order Ranunculales; family Papaveraceae; genus Papaver; species Papaver nudicaule. The sequence goes on from JAJJMA010077168.1 coordinate 9,689, forward strand.
CCCTACGCTTGCTAAATTGGCTCGAGGGAACATCACTGCTACTGTTGCTCGACATGTTATAAGAAAATCAGAAGATATGCAGAGGAAGTATGATCCAGGACGTTTTCTGAAACCTATATTTATATAGGCGCGGAGTATTTGAATTTTAGGGTTTCGAGAATTCAAATTCTAGAAGTAACTGTTGCCTACATAAGAGGGGTTGACTCATACGCATCTACAAGTGGACTGACGAAGTCATTAACTCCTGAACATATATCACGCACGGTTTGGGGAGAATCCTAACCTCATTAGGACTCTCTGGATATTACTTGAACGGGCTTCGCCTTTAGGCCTTGTTTGGACTCCATGTTTGTGTATAAGACTTCTATGCGGATGTAGCTGGCCCATCAACTTGGTGCTCACCCTGGAACACTCAAGGTTCCATGCTGCGCAGGGGACTTAATGTTGATGGTGGTTTTTGGCGACGAGGTCACAGGAGTAATTTTACAT
>JAJJMA010077174.1:0-11032 GCA_023529015.1 Papaver nudicaule
CTTAGCAGAAGGGGCAAATCGATGAGGTCCAACTGACCAAGGCACCACGTTAGAGCTCTGAACGGAGTCCCCCCAGTTCAAGTTGAAGTTTTGAGGAGTATAATCTTCTCGACGAACCATTGTTAAAGAAAAGGGATCATAACATCTCATGCGAGTACAACCTTGAGCACGAAGCCGGCACTCATATAAAAGGCGGAAAAAATTACCAGTATACTGTTGTATGCCACGAAGTTGCTAACACAAGGAGGGATTGTCTCGGTCAACGAAGACGTCAATAAAGAAAGTATCATCAGGATCGTACAAGGGAAGGACAAGACCAGCAGCTAACTGACCAACAGATATGAGTAAGGAATTCTCATCATAAGGAAAATTCCTAATCATATCCTCGGTCAGAACATCCACATCACCATCAAAGAAGGAAATATCGAAATGGGTCAAACCAAAAGATTCTTTTATTTTGGCAAGACTCCAATGACGATAACTGTCATCTTCAGAAGGACGGAGGCGCCGCAGTTCATAGTTTCTTAACATCACCAGAAGGAACAAGACCGTCACCAACAGCGGGAAGATTTTTCTTAACATCACCAGAAGAACTCGAGAGACGAGGAAAAGCTTGCAACGAAGAAGGAGTAGCTGAAAATACACTTGAATCCATGCCAGCATTCTTCGACTTCTTGGAAGAAGATTTCGACTTAGAACTTGATGGTTTTCGTGTCATCAGGGTTTGAACAAATCTTGAGACAAAGGGAGGAGAAATGAAGAACCAGTGATCAGAGATGAAGAAGGAAGCATACAGGAGGGAAGTTAGAACTGAAGAAGATAAAGATCACGTCCCCAAATCCATCATTTATAGAAAATCACAAAAAACAAAAACTCCCACAAAACCACGAAAAGGCGTGAAAAATGGGCCCACCATTATTTGAAAATGGCGGCATAGGCGGAGATTTTCTTCCATAATTGCCATATCAATAACTGAAAGAAAATGGGCAAACTGTTAATGCATAATTTCGGATGGACACGTGGCGCCATCTCAGGAGGTTACACACGGAGGCAACGAAGATCGCGAAGGATAAAAGCATATCCCAGAAAAGCAACATCTCATCACGAGACGATGAAATCCAAGGGAGGAGATCGAAGGATCATCAACCTAGGATACTAGGAGAAAGAAGACACGTTAAGGAATAGTCACACCGCATTTAATGCTGTTGACAGCAGGACAGAAGTTGTCTGTCGATTGGGGATTGGTCCAGCCAGCTACGGAGAGCAGAAACCTCGACCAATAAGGAGCCTACAACGTATAAATACAGCAAGGATCCTCCACATATTAGTATGACGAGCTGGGATTGGATGATAAGGGCGGTCACCGAAGATGGACGATCCAGCCAAGGAGCAGCAGAAGATTGAAGCAACCAAGGGTAACAAAGAGCGATGCCCATGTGAGTACTATAAATACCCCCTCTCATCAGCAGTATTGGGGGTCACAAAATTTGGGAAAGGATAGCTAGGAGTGAGAATTCTTGGATGAACATTCTCCAGATTCCATTTGGCCTCTATCCGTTAACAAATTGAAGTGACTTATAGTGTAAACCAGAGAAAACTTTATTGATTTGATATAATAGAACAACGATTTTACCCCCGAGGACGTAAGCACACGGCTGCTGAACCTCGTTAAATTGTTGTGTTGATTATCGTTTTAGTCTTATCTATTGTAGTTAACTTTGTCGACGATTGTCTTCAAGATATTATCTCGATTGCCGTCAGTAGCCGACTTGGATCATAATAACCAACGATAATACGTTCAAACTCACGAACTAATCTTCGGTTGTTAACGAACAAAGGCCACCAACGACTTAAGCAATCGAACCTCTAACAATATTTACTTGAAGTATGATATGGGAAAATTAGTATCAACAGTTTGGCGCTAGAAACAGGGACCAGTTCCTTGTAGATTTCAAAACAACCAGATTTTAACAAAAATTGAGTTATTTTCTTTTCTTTATCACCTTTTATATTTGGTTTTAAACTCGGTTTGGAGGACCACCAATAGATTAATATCACGTTCTGGTGAAGTATGATCTGAGAGTGAGAATCAAACTTGGTTGTAAAAGCAACAAGCAGACGATATCCTCCAAATCCATCAAAAAGGATTTCTTGTTGAAAAAATCACCTAAGTAATTTCTTAACTAATAGTTCAGACCATAGTTAGGAAAAGGAGCTATCACTACCCTCTAGAACTCCCCTGGGAAAATAGCTGGGTAAGGGAAGTTTGCATTCCCGAAAACAACTCTACCATCATCCTCTCTTTTCCGACATAACAACAGTAAAAGGAGTGGAAAAACTCATGGCTAACGAAGCAAGGCCATTGGTAACTGGAAGCCGACAGCAACCCGCGCTAACGCGAAGTAGATTACAGTCACTAAGGGCTCAAGGAGATATCAACCTTGATCAAGAGGAAGCAGTCAATCGTCCACGAAGTGCATACAGGAGCATGGCGGCAACTTTCGACGAACCAGCGAGGGATAGGAATCCTTTGTACGGAATGCCATTGCCCGCGGAGGAGATGGCTGAAGAAAAAGATCCAGGAAAAGATCAAATTCATCGTACCCCTGTCGAACAAACAGCGAACTCGGTGTCAGTTCATACCGCAACCACATCAGAAGAATCGGGTAACGAAATGGGACCAGTCATCAACAACGAAGTCAACAATGGAGCCGAAGGAACGAATGAATCTCCACTAGCAGCGCGGCTGGAAGATTTACTCCAGGAACAGAAAGAACATGACGAGGTTTTATACGCCTTGGCGCAGGAAAATCAGGCGTTGCGGGACAGAACCGAGGCGAGAAAACGACAATCGCGAGCCCGAAGCTACCAACCCAGAGGAGATGACGAGTTCAATTCAGAAGCACCACAGAGCTATTCTTCGCTAAGGAATAGGATTCGGGCACCGCCACCCGTATGCATACCAGGAGGGTACCAAGGGAGGATCGACCTGCCGCAAAGGGAGATCCACAACATTCCAAGTCATTCTGTCTCACATGGAAGACCGTGCCAAACTCAAAGCCACGGAACGCAGTCTCAACAGCGAGGAGAGACGATGGCACCACCACAGATGAGAGAAATGGACACTCAGTTGAAAGCCTTCATGGACCAGTTGGCATATTTGAAATCTAAGCAAGGAGGATACAAATTGGAGGAAGCCAAGCAAGAAGCTAGGACGACTCCTATATCAGTCAGGCTCGAACGAAGTAAAATACCACCGAAGTGCCCATTGCCAAATTTCGCTTGTTATGACGGAACTACCGACCCGGCAGCACACCTGAAATACTATCTTCGGGTGTTGGCCTATTGGGATACCAATGACGTAGTGCGCCGGTATTTTCCATCCATCCTTACCGGCATAGCATTGGTGTGGTTTGATAACTTGACACCGCATTCGATAGACTCCTTCGAAGAGCTATCTGATATCTTCGTGGAGACTTACATGTACAACAAGGCTACTAAGGAGGGGCTAGATAGGCTATTTGCATTAGCCATCGGGCCACGAGAAACACTTCAGGCGTACACGGAGAGATGGCAAAAGGTGTGCCAGGCGATAGGAAAGGTCAATCCGGAGATTAGCATTAACTGCTACAAGTTCGGGTTGGATAGAACGTCTTCTATCTTCGTGGAATTACATGCTCATACACCGGCGACTGAAGGAGAACTTCGTGTCATCCAGGAAAAGTACATCAGATTGGAGGACATCCAAAGGGATAACCTACGTGCGCAAGACCGGAGTACCCCACAAAGAGCAAACTTGGTAGAAGCTGTACCAGAAACAGGAAAGCGCTCAGCGGAGAAAGACGTCACATCTGGATTCGAGAAGAAACCCAGGTACAAGGACACAAAGCCAAGAGACAGAGGAAGGAGAGACTACACAGATATGGTATATTCCAACTTGACCTTGCCACTCTCGGAGATTCTGAAGAAAGAAGGAGGACGACAGGATTTCACGTACCCATCTACCTGAGGTAAGCAAAGAGATGAAACCAAGAACCATAAGGATTACTGCGAATACCATCAGACCCGAGGGCACGATACCGACGCGTGCAAGCACCTGAAAAACACGATCCAGAAGTATATCAATCAAGGAGACTTCGGGCAATATGTTCTGTTACCCGGGCAGGCGGCCTCGGCAACAAATGTAGCAGCACAGGAGAAAACGGTACGGCTACCCGAAGGTTACAAGTCACTCAATATGATCACATTCCAGCGGGAGAGGAAACCCTCGTTACCAGGAGACATATGCAATAACTTAAGAACAAGAAGGCGAACCTCGGAGCACGAAGTATTCAAGTTAAACGAAGGCTAACCGACGAATGAGAGGAATGGATGGCGACTCCGCTCACCTTTTCTACCAAGGACATCAACCAAGATGTCGAAATGCATAATGATCCTCTGGTGGTTACTTTACCAATCCACGGGTGGAACGTTTCCAAAATACTAAAAGATGGAGGAAGTTCGCTTAATGTGCTTTTCTACGAACCTTATCTTCGGATGGGGTTGAAGGACGGGCAAATGGACGCATCTACGTGTACGATTTATGGATTCAACGGATCCACATCCAAACCAAAGGGAGAAATAGTTTTGCAGGTAGACACATGACCTATGAAGACCATGGCAAGATTCAGCATTGTCGATTCACCCTCACCCTATAACGCCATCATGGGGAGACTCTGGGTCCACTGTCTGTGAGGAACCGCTTCAACATATCACCAACACCTAAGATTTCCCACTCAATATGGAGAAATGGAGATCAAAGGAGACCAGCAGAATGCGCGAAGGTGTGACGCTGCCGAAGCCCAATATCACAACGAAGTTCAAGAAGCACTTAAGAAGAGTAAAGGGAAGCGAAAGGAAGAGGAGAAGGAAAAGCGATACGAAGAATACAATGAGCAAATTAAAGCGGCAAAGACGGCATCCCTACTCCCAGCTGTAATGATGGCCTCAACATCAACTGGGGACAAATAACAATTACAGAACGTTACTCCCATAGGAGCCCCGAAGCAACTATTCTCATCCGTTGAGCCAACGAAGAAAATCAATATTGGAACCGAAGAACGACCACGAGAGGTAAGCATAGGAACGCTGTTGGAGGAACCTATGGAAGTAAAACTGAAAGAGCTACTGAAGGAGTACTTGGATATATTTCGTGGACAATAAGGGATATGCCAGGGATAGATCCGTCGGTGGTGTCCCATCACCTTCGGATAAATCTGGACACACCACCATTCAAGCAGAGAATAAGGAAGGTAGCCCCCATATACCACGAAGCGGTAGAAAAGGAGCTCCAAAAGCTGATGAACGCGAGATTCATCAGAGAAGTAATGTATCCGACCTGGGTATCAAATATGGTGATAGTACCGAAGAAGAATGGAGGCGTCAGAATTTGCATCGACTTCAGCAATCTTAACAAAGCCTGCCCAAGGGACAATTATCCCTTACCAAGCATTGACCAACTGGTCGATGCGACTTCAGGTCACGAATTACTATCTTTTATGGATGGCTACTCGGGGTATAATCAAATAGCCCTGGCCGAAGAAGATCAAGAACATACTGCCTTCTTTACTCGGATAGGGTTATATTGTTATACAAGAATGCCCTTCGGACTGAGAAACGCAGGAGCCACATATCAGAGACTGGTGGATAAAATATTCAAACAATGGATTGGAAAAAACTTGGAGGTATACGTGGACGACATGCTCGTCAAAAGTCTGAAGTCGAAAGATCATTTGGCGGATCTCAGAGAAATATTCGAAGCCATGCGAAGTTGCAAAATGAAGGTAAATCCGGAGAAGCGTACCTTCGGGGTGACCTCCGGAAAATTCTTAGGCTACTTAGTCACCAGAAAAGGAATCGAGGTGGATCCGGAGAAAGTCAGAGCTGTGGTGGATATGCCATCACCGAAGAACCTGAAGGACGTTCAAAGATTGAGCGGAAGACTGGCGGCACTGGGAAGATTCATAGCCCGATCATCAGATAGATGCAAGGAGTTCTTCTCCACACTAAGGAAGGATTGCAGGTTCGCATGGACAGAAGACTGCCAGCAGGCTTTCGAAAAAATCAAAGAGCACCTAGCCACCCTTCCGACGCTACAAAGGCCAGACAAAGACGAAGTATTAACTCTGTATTTGGCGGCAACCAGCAGCGCAATCAGCGCGGTCCTAGTCAGGACAAACAAGAAGGAGGAAGTACCTATTTACTACATTAGCAAAACTTTGTACCCCGCTGAAAGAAACTACACGAAGATGGAGCAGATCATCCTGGCCCTCGTATTCGTAACTCAAAAACTGCGAACCTACTTCAACGCACATACAGTTAGAGTCCTAACAAAGGCACCAATCGGACAGGTCCTCCAAAATTCAGAAAGGGTGGGACGCACAGCCAAATGGAATGCACAGATAACACAGTTCAAAATTATATTCGAACCTCGGACGGCGGAAAAATCACAGGTGTTGGCAGATTTCTTGGCGGACCTACCTCTCAAAGACGAAGAAGAAATTGATGATATACCAGGAGCCGAAGAAGACAAAGAAGATCCTAACGATCTGTTGGAGCCAGTCAACTCTCGAAGATGGGAAGTGTTTGTGGATGGGTCTTCCAACAAAGAAGGCGCAGGAATAGGAATCGTGATAACCACCCCGACAGGAGATAAGATCCTGCATGCATTCAGATTAGAATTTGAAGAATACACAAACAACATCGTGGAGTACGAAGCAGTGATCCATGCGTTGCGACTAATAATCGAGTTGGGCATCACAGATGTCAGGATCACCAGCGACTCACAACTTGTCATTAGGCAAATCGAGCTTAAATACCAAACTTTGGATGTATGCCTTGCTGCCTACTTGAAGTTAGCACAAGAACTCACGACGAAGATTGAAAAGGTAACATACAGGCACGTAACAAGGAAGGATAATAGACATGCAGACGCGTTGGCATATATATCATCTATGCTACGGAACCTCAAGGTTACGTCCATCAATGTGGGAAGAGTGTATGAACAATCGGTGAATACTGAAGCTGCGGGAGAAGAAGCTATGGACGTGGAAGGAGTATCCAACCCACCAAACACAGAAAGCAACGAAGTAGAGGACGATTGGAGAATACCACTTCACCAATACTTAAGCAACGAAGCATTGCCCGAAGATCCTAAGTACGCAAAGAAGATCATCTCAAGGGCGGCAAGATATCACCTTCGAGAAGGAATCCTCTACAAATCTACGTTCCTGGGGCCACTACTCAGATGCATCACGAAGGAGGAGGGGATGCACATCTTAAAAGACATACATTATGGAGACGCGGGAAACCACAACGGCATGAGATCCCTGACACAGAAAGCTCGGCTACAAGGATACTACTGGCCAAGCATGAACAGAGACGCACTGGAAATGGCAAGATAATGTTTCGCCTGTTAGCAATTTGCAAGAAAATTCAAAGCACCAGCAACTGAGTTAAATGCTGTACTATGTCCCTGGCCATTCGCAAAATGGGGAGTGGACATAGTAAGCCCACTGGTAGCAGGGTCAGGCAATCGAAGGTTCCTGATAGTCGCCACTGACTATTTCACCAAGTGGGTAGAGGCTGCACCCCTTGCCCACATAAGAGATCGAGACGTATTCAAGTTTCTTTTTGAACACATCATTTGTAGGTTTGGAATTTCGGCGACCATAGTATCTGACAACGGAGCACAACTTAGCGGAAGGAATATCGACATGTTGTTCGATACCTACAAGATCCAGAAGATCAAATCAACACCGACGTACCCACAAAGCAACGGTCAGACATAATCCACGAACAAAACCATAGCCCTGATCCTAAAGAAGAAGCTCGACAACTATAAAAGGAAATAGTGTGAACAGTTGCACAACGTGCTATGGGCGTACCGAACAACTCGGAAAGAAGCAACAGGAGAAACACCTTTCATGCTGACCTACGGAACCGAAGCTGTCATTCCCACTGAGGTTTTCATCCCAACAACCAAGACCGAAGCATGGGAGAAAAATCTAACCACGGACCTGATCTACAAAAAGTTAGATGATCTATAAGGACGAAGGGAGACCGTATTTCAAAGAATGGAAAACTATCAACGAAGGATAGCCAAGAAATACAACAAAAAGGTAATTCTTCAAAACTTTACGGTGGGAGAATTTGTAATGAGGCGGATACCACCATACCAAAAGAAGACTGAATGGGGCAAACTAGCCCCCGAATGGGAAGGACCATATGTCATTGAAGATATTGCAGGGAAGGGATCCTATTATCTCAGAAACATGCAGGGAGACACCTTGCAACACCCATGGAACGCCCGGTTTATTAAGAAGTACTACCCATAGGGCAAAGGAGGAGCAGGAGTTACCAGTCCGAAGTTCCACCACTCATCTTATGTTACTTTCCACGAAGGGCGCTACGGCGCAGTGTATTAATAAAAAAAAAAATTTGCTCCAAAGGTGACAAAATTTTAAAAGTAACAGCGATGTAAGTGCAATGATACGATTGCCAGCAGCCTAAGCGCAACAGAAAAATTGCCATGACAGGAGTATACCTGCTGATCACAGGTCATCTCTAGGATCCTCATTAATATGTATGAGGCAATGCGTAAGAATCCCAATGATAGAGATAGCTCGAACGTCGCCCCTAGCGGGAGAATCCTTCTCCCGGGTTAATGTCCTAAATCATCCCCTGGCCAAGGATGGTTGAAAGATAATGCTTAACCCAAGAAGGTTGAAATGCCTGAAAAAGTAGACACTAAGGGGAAGATCTCATGATCAACAAGGTTACCATTCGGATATATCCGATTACAAATAGACACTAGGGGAAGATCTCATGATCAACAAGGTTACCATTCGGATATATCCGATTACAAATAGACACTAGGGGGAAGATCTCATGATCAACAAGGTTACCATTCAGATATATCCGATTACAAATAGATACTAGGGGGAAGATCTCATGATCGACAAGGTTACCATTCAGATATATCCGATTACAAAAGGTTACAAGCAACAAAAGACATGTACACGAAGGCAAGAAATGGCCAGGAATTCACCCAACGGGTCAAAATGCAGGTGTAAACAGGGAATTCCGAATAATTTCTTCCGTAAGAAAGGGCAACTAAGGGACATCCATCCTCGGAAAAGCGATGCCAGGAAAATGGCACTCGGCTTCAGCAAAAGCTTCGTTCACGGTTATCGCAGCAGAGCGAGCGTAGGTGAGACTCAGCCCCTCCGTTTGAGAAACGACAGCAGCGGCTACCTTAGCGTCAAAACCACGAAGCTGGGATTTTAAGAGGGCATCTTCGGCAATCGCAATTTCTTCACGAGCCCTAGATTCCTCAGCAACACGCCTATACTCTTCCGTCAACAGCGTAACAACATTAAGTTCAGACTTCAGCTCTGAAACCCGGTCATCGAAGATGGACATTTGTGAACCCAAAGGAGGATCGAGATCTAAGAAGAACGAAGACCAGTCCACGGGTTTTACGACAGCAAAGGACAAGGGGGAGGCGTGAGTAGCAGATTTCACCACTGACTCAAGAAGACCAGACGAACAAGGGATGCAAACCTCAGCGGAACAAGACAAAAGCTCAGCCGCATCTTTCATGTTAACCTGTGTTTCAAGAGCAGAAGAGAACTCAGGGTACTGGTTGTCCTGCACATCGGCGTCATCAGTAATATCCACAACTGCAGGGGAAGGTAGGCAACTTTGAGCAGTAACGCCATCATCACTATGGTGACCAGAGGAAACATCTTCGGAGCTATCTTCAACACCCGCACTCACCCTAGAAGCAAAAGACTCATCGGACTCACCAACTTCGTCAACAGATTTTACTTCGACTTTTGGTTTCTTCCTAGCAGCAGGCTGAAAAACGTAAAATTATTTGTCTAAGGCACGGGCAAAGGGGGACAACTACATACGCACAAAGAGAGGATAGCAATTACCCATACCTTCGACAACGAAGTAACGCCAACTGGTTTGTTGTCAATATTTTTCACTAACCCAGCACCAATTTTTCTCTTTCGAGTACAAGTATTGTCACTAACGCTAGGTGAAGGTACATTAGCCCTCAGGGACTGGCAACCAGGAGAAAGGCAAGCTGTCAGAAAAAAATTTAATAACAGGAAACTGAAGACAAAAGCAGAAATACATACGCGCGAAGGAGTCGGATTAAAGCGCCAGGCGACAAAGGTTCGATAGCGTGGAGGAAGATCTTTCATCAAACGAGGAAGGAAAAAGCCAGGATGGGACCGAGATTTCCTAAAACCAGCAACCCACGGACCAGTGACAAGAAGAGGAGTACTCATCCACCGATGATCACGACTAAGACGAAGCCTCTGATCAGCAGGAAAAGGAAGACTAACTGTCCCAGGGATAACTAACAAGTCAGGGTCATCACAATCATCCAGCAAAAGAGGGACCTTGTCACGGATTTGCTTAGCAGAAGGGGCAAATCGATGAGGTCCAACTGACCAAGGCACCACGTTAGAGCTCTGAACGGAGTCCCCCCAGTTCAAGTTGAAGTTTTGAGGAGTATAATCTTCTCGACGAACCATTGTTAAAGAAAAGGGATCATAACATCTCATGCGAGTACAACCTTGAGCACGAAGCCGGCACTCATATAAAAGGCGGAAAAAATTACCAGTATACTGTTGTATGCCACGAAGTTGCTAACACAAGGAGGGATTGTCTCGGTCAACGAAGACGTCAATAAAGAAAGTATCATCAGGATCGTACAAGGGAAGGACAAGACCAGCAGCTAACTGACCAACAGATATGAGTAAGGAATTCTCATCATAAGGAAAATTCCTAATCATATCCTCGGTCAGAACATCCACATCACCATCAAAGAAGGAAATATCGAAATGGGTCAAACCAAAAGATTCTTTTATTTTGGCAAGACTCCAATGACGATAACTGTCATCTTCAGAAGGACGGAGGCGCCGCAGTTCATAGTTTCTTAACATCACCAGAAGGAACAAGACCGTCACCAACA
>JAJJMA010077198.1:0-11101 GCA_023529015.1 Papaver nudicaule
CACGAGGAATAACGACCAGAAGAAATGCGTGGCCTTTTTTTTTGAAGGTGACATTCTTTGCCACGCGAAAAGGGCGAGCGTGGTTTTTTGTTAAGAACGGTCACGCGAAAGGCAATTTTTCACGTGGCTGTTATAGCTAGCGTGGCCTTTTACAAGATATGTCGCGTGGCAAAAGAGCCAGATTCTACTAGTGACGGTTTTCGAACACTCAAACTTGTCGACAAAAACAAGTTTGGTAACCAAATCATTACTGGCAATTGCTTTATTTATAGGTTGCAAATAGAAGGTTGCAGTTAAAGTCATTCATTTCACTGCCTTCTTCACAGTATGATTTTTCAGCACCGGGGTTTGTATTGTTGAATTGTCAACATCTCTCCCTCAGCTTTCAGACGCTCACAGATGCAACCAAATAACTTAAAGTGTCCATAAAGGTTAATACAATGTTGATGGATACTCTGGATACAACAATTTTGGGAGTATTATGATGTGTAACAACTAATTTTCTCTTTTAGTCCAAGAATGTTTTATCTTATCAGGTTCATCTTGAAATCTACCATATGCATCCTTATATTTTCCTAAGTGCAATAAAATACTCCATAACTGGATTCCTTTTCTAAATTATGTCTTGACAACACCATACCAGGTAGGCAAATCAATGACAACACCATGATAGCTCAAGAAATAATACACAACATGAGAACTAGATGGGATAAGGAGGCTTGGATGGGTCTGAAAATAGACATGTCCACAACCTTTGATAAAGTAGAGTGGAATTTCCTTATGGTCGTGCTTGGTAGAATGGGGTTCTGTACAAAGTGGTGCAACCTTATTCTCCAATGTATCAACACTACTAATCTTGCTATAATGCTAAATGGAGTTCCATGCAAATTCTATAAACCAACAAAGGGACCCTATATCCCCCTATTTCTTTATCTTGTGCATGAAAGTTTTATCCAGAGCTCTCATGAAAGTCGAAACCAGAAATGAAATACATGGCATTAAGATCATTAAAAATGCTCCCTCATTCAACCATCTCTTATTTGTAGATGATTATGTCATATTATGCAAAGCTAAGAGTAAGGAAGCTAACAAAGTTCTTGAGATCTTAGGCATTTCAGTCATGGAGCTGGTCAAATGATAAGTATGGCCAACTCTGGGGTGTTTTTCAGCAAAAACACTCCACAACAGGTGGAAAAGGATATCATAAATATTTTGGAAGTTCAAACTATATCCCTCAATGACAGCTACCTAGGCACTCATACGTTCACCCAAAAATCCAAGAAAGCCTTCCATCCAATTATTGATAAGTCAAACAACATATTAGATGGATGAAAAACCAAGATTATGTCCCCAGCAGGGAGAACTGTGCTTATCAAGAATTCTACATCCACCATGGCTGCTATCATATGAGTACTTTTATTGTACCCAAAACCATTATATAAGAAATGTATGTCATTCAAAGGAGATTTTTCTGGGGGAAAGATCCTGACATGTCCAAAGGTCTATTCTTGAAGGCTTGGAGTGTTATTTCTAAATCTAAAGAAGAGGGTGGATTAGGCTTCATGAGATTGGAGGAATTCAATATTGCTCTAATTGCTAAAATAGGTTGGAGATTAAACACCCAACCAAACTCCATTGCTGCCAGAATAATGCAAGCAAAATACTTTGAAAACAAAGATATTATGCAACAGGATGTCAACCCAAACAAAAAGGATTCATGGATATGTTTGGAATCCTCAAAGGTATAAAATACATTCAAAAGTATAGTATCTGGAAGGTGGGAAATGGTGAAAGAATAAATATTTGGGAAGATATCTGGTTACCTGGTTACGTGCTGAAATTATTGATGATTTGTTTGAGCCAACATGTTATTCTCAGGCAAGAGAGCATCCTAAATGGCGTGCTTCTATGGATTTGCAATATTATGCACTTATGAAAAATGGGACATGGACAACTTTTCCACCTCCTCCTCACGCAAATATTATTAATTGCAAGTGGTTATATCGTGTTAAAGACTAGCTAATGGTACCGTTGAGCGTCGCACATCTCGTCTTGTTGCAAAAGGTTTTCATCAACAAGAGGGTTTTGATTATGGTGAGACTTTTAGTCCAGTTGTTAATCCATACATTATTCGATTTTTTTTACATTGGCTTTGTCTTATAATTGGCATATTCGTCAACTTGATGTTCAAGATGCTTTTGTTAATGGCTTTCTTACAGAAGAGGTTTATATGAAAAAACCATCTAGTTATACAGATCCGCAGTTTCCGTATCATGTCTGCAAATTGCATCGATCTATTTATGGCCTTAGGCAAGCTCCTCGTGCTTGGTATACTCGTCTTAGCACTTTTCTTCAGAAGCTTGGTTTTGTTGTCTCCACGTTTGATACTTCACTTTTTATTCGAAAATCAGCTGAAGGTATTATATATCTTTTGGTTTATGTGGATGACATAATTTTAACGGGATCTTCTATGTCGTGTCTGTAATCCCTTATACATACTCTTCACAATGAGTTTGCTCTTAAAGATCTTGGCCCTCTTTCATTTTTTCTTGGCATCGAGGTCATACAAGTTTCTGGTGGGTTGTTTCTTTCACAACGTCGTTATGTTGAAGATCTTCTTGTTCGTGCTAACATGCAAGGAGCTAAACCAGTTAGCACTCCATTTAGCACTTCAACCGAGCCTCACCCAGTCGGCAGTCCATTATTGACCGATGTCACTATGTACACGAGTTTAGTTGGTGGCCTCCAATATCTTTCTATGACAAGACCTGATATTTCTTTTACAGTTAATAAGGTATGTCAATTTATGCATAAACCTATAGAGGCTCACTTAGTTCTTGTTAAGAGTATACTTCGATATTTGCATCATACTTCTACGTTTGGCATTATTCTTCGTCCTGTACATAATCTGAAACTTAATGTTTCTACATATACTGATGCTGATTGGGTTGGTGATCCTCTTGATCGTCGTTCTACAAGTGGATATTGTCTTTATCTTGGTTCTAGTCTAATTTCTTGGAGTTCTCGTAAGCAACGCACAGTTTCAAGGTCAAGTACTGAAGATGAGTATCGTGGCTTAGCTATTGCTACTTCTGAGTTAATGTGGATTGAATCTCTTCTTCGAGAACTTCAGGTTCCTGTGCAATTACCTCCCACTCTTTGGTGTGATGATTTGGGAGCTACCTATCTCATAATGAATTCCATTTTTCATGGCCGAATGAAACACATCGAAATTGATTATCATTTTGTCCGGGAAAGAGTTCAAGGTGGCAAGCTTGATGTTCGTTTTGTCTCTTCTAAAGATCAAGTAGGAGACATCTTTATGAAATCTACTCCAAAGGACCATTTTTGTTCTCTTCGCTCTAAGCATAATGTCGTTGATCATCAGCTTAGATCGAGGGGGCGTGTTAGACATATGGCAGACGTGACTTAATAAGTCACGGTATCTACTACATTCCTTTGTTATAGCTTTTGTTATACAAGTAATATCCAATAATATCTTGTGTAATATATTTGTATATCTTGTATCCTTGTGTTCCGAGGAATATACAATTTTGTATGAAATACTTCATATATAAATACAAGAATATTTACTTGTGTTTTTCATCGACTGAGAACACACTAAATCATTGTTTCAACTGTTTTATCTCAGAACTTGATTGTTTCAAGATGATTTTTAGTGTGAATGGTAAAGAATAAACAAAGGGTGTAATAAAATTGAGGTTTAAATGAAAAAAAAAGTTTAAATATATTTTTATGATTAATTCAAAAAGAGGCTAAACAATAGTAGGGTTGGAGATGAAAAAATAAAATAGCTAATTTGATGGAGCATTTAGGATGGAGGATGTCTTGTTTGTGTTGCACATGGAAAACACACACTACCACCATTGGAGAAGGAAAAAAGTTTGATCTAGCAACGCTAGAGCTTGATCAAAATTATTCTAGCAATGCTATATCAAAAATGTCCAATTTTCTTTGTTCGCTAAAGCTTTCATGACTGTAGGTCTCTCTTATGTGCCATTGTTGTTGCTAGAGATTTGTTGGGCTATTTTTTTGTTAGAGCTTTATTTGCTCGCTCTTAGTTATATTCGCTCACAGACAACTTGTGTGTCTTTTATGACTATTTCGTGTTGATCGATAAAAAAAAAGTGTTTTGCTTGCAGCCCATGTGGAAATAGTCACGTCCTAGCTAAGCAGCAAATGCCCATCATAGGTGGCGGCATTGATACGTCCGTCTGCTGCTATATTCTTTTTATTTGTTGGTTGACGGTTGTGCTACAGGAACACCGGGTTTAAACACCTTGTTCCGACACCACTATGTGGCATGACTGTGAACCGTTGGATCCCAAGATTAGCAGGCCCCGGATTTAAGATTAGCAGGCCCCCCAAGATTAGCAGGCCCCATTCTCGATTAGCAGGCCCCATTCTCGGAAATCATCCCACCATGCGTGTGACACGTTATGGTGTTTAAAACCGGTGTCAAAAACAGGTGTCTACAAAGTGTTTTCGGTTGGTTGATGATGACTGACTCTCTCCTTGAGTCCTTCTTCTTCTTCCATTAGTAAATTAATTCTTTGTCTGTTAGTAGGCTCGTTGGATTCTTGCATACCTGGTTGAAGAAGAAGAAAACCATTTTATTACCTTGTCTTTTGAAGGGGGTGCAAAAGTCGTTTACAATTTTTCTTTTTGGGCTTGCAAAACTATAAGCCAGTAGAAATTTTGGGTGGCAAAGGGTGCCTCCGCGGTTGGTAGAGAGTGATTTCAATTCAAACTTACAGTTTTCTTCTTTTTGATTTCGTTAGGGATTTCTGTTCAGATCGCTAAAGGTAGTAGCATCGTCATGGGAGGCGGAGCAGCAGAATTTTCCGTGTGGAAATCTGTTGTATTTTTTCCCTTACAGTTTAATTATAAAATCAAGAAAACAGAAGAAATGTCAAAATCGTGTAGACTTATTTGTGCCAAAACAAAAAAAGAAAGCTAGCCTAGACATGTCGAATAAGTATACGAAGGAAATACCAAAACATTAAGCAGGTGAAATCTTCATATGGGGCCTGTGGGACTGTACTGTAGTAAGTGACTAGTGCGTGTCTACAGAGTTGGTAAGTAGGTCCGTTAGCAATAATCTGTTTTGCAGAAGTGGTGTAATGACAGTGTCACACACCCCCAGCGGACCGAAAACACTTTTCGCTGCCCAAAAAGGGCAGCCCAAAAACGGATCAAAGAGAGAATAGAGTGAGAAGAGGGAGAGAGTGGGTCCCACCATCGAAAATCCACCACACAAACTCCCTGCTAATCCTACGGACCTTGATGGTGCCACATCATGGTCCGTTTTTGGGTACCCTTTTTGGGCCGCCTGTGGCAGCTCCGCCAGCGGACCACCACATTCTTTAAAAGTAGCTGTACCTCCTGATGGTTTTCACTGAAGTGTTATTGATCCCATTACGGTCAACAATCATTTAACAAATTCAAAAAAATATTCAATCCTCTTGAGAAAACCAAGGAGTAGTTAGAACGTCATCTTCATGCTAGCAAATTATCTTGTCAGTTATTAATTAATACAGTAATAGGAGTACCAAATAGCTTGCTAAACATGGTGCAGCGAAAAGCTCTCAGTGGTGGGATGATCCGCCACCGTTCATCAGAAGCGCTCTTAGCATTGACAATTCGATGCTTCCGGTGTATAGGTTTCGTCATATGTAATTTTTGTGTTTTGTTTTTCTGTTTTGTACTTTTGTTTGTTTCTTTTATGTTTTTTCTTTTCTTTTTCTTTCTTTGTAGAGGTCAGGTATAGCCCCCCTCTTTCTTTTTCTTTGATTTATTAATAAAATCCTTCCCAGTGTGCCAATGCCATGGGAAGTTTCCTTAAAAAAAAAAGAGTACCAAATAGCTTGCCCACATTCATTCTCCCATCAAGCTCAAATATTAGAGCTCGAGGCCCCACCATAGGAATTATCTACCAATCAAAAACAACTGATGTGTACAATATGGTCGGTGTAAACTTGGTAGAAGGTAAACCCTGTGGTGTGTATGCTACGGTTTGTGAAACTGGACAGAATCAGGTGAGCGTATCTATAAATTAATACAAAAATGGATATACTCTCTAACTACAAAAACATTGAATAACTTAGCATACATCCATAAATCAGAATCTAAGCAATATATGTTAAGATATCTTCTAATCAAGCTCATATTGCCGGTATATAAGCAGCAAAACCCTAAGCTCTATGTATTATTTTCTGAAGAATTAGGACCCCTGAAACAATACACCTGCATAGCTAGGTTTAATGGCATTCAGTAGGAAAAACGAGATAGAATCTATTCACAAGACGGTGGGCTGGAGTGATCAGGGTACTGAAATGCCAGAGTCTCTATCTTTGGATGGAGGTCCAGGTAATCATACTGAGTTGTGTGTTGTGTTGTTGTGGTGTTCTTTTTGTGTTATTAAATCTCTTCCATAACAAAATCTGTTTTGGTTATGTTTTGGTTTCTATGGTGTTATTGTCATAGACCATCATCTGTTTTATAAGAGCAATTTTTTTTGGTATATGTATTTTGTGTAAGTATAGATGGACATCTGTCAGATTAACATGGTGATCATTCTAAAGTGTAATTTGTATTAAACAGGTGTTTTGTTAGCTTTGTATTATTGGGTTCAATTTTTACTGTATCAGGATTAGCAACAAAAAGGAACGACTCATCTACGTCACCTGAACATGGTTTTGCTTTTGCTGGAGGTCCAGGCAATAGATTCTAAAATGTGGTTTGTGTTATTGTCCTTTTGTTAGTTTCTGAGTCCCGTTTACTGGAGCAGGACTGTCAGTCACAACTCATCCATGTCAGATGCATATCGTGTTACTGATACTGATCAGTCTGAATTTCGGGCTTCTGATGGAGATCAAGGTAATTGTGGCTCAGAGTTGTATTTGTGTTTTCGGTTGTACTGTTTAAATTGTATGTTTCCTGTAACAGATGTAGCAGGAAGGAAGATTACCGTATCAATGTTTAGACTTTTAAGAACTTGGGAGACTTCCCGGTGTAGGCTTATGGATAGATACAACTTACATTTTTGATACTTTTGGACAAAACTGTAAGTTTGTCGCAATTGTATTGGTAATGCTAATGTTATTTTTTCATAATATTAAGCCCGTTTTAGGTTTATGGTAGATTCACTTTGTTGGTTCTTTTGGGTAGCTAATAGTAGTTCTATTGTTATTCTTTTGTCAGGGGGGTTGACACATGCTGATATTCCTAAGGAGCTGAACCAAGAACATATTACAAAGTTGCGTGAGCAGGTTGTGGTTGTCATAAAGAACTACTCCATCACTGATCTTGAAGACAAATGGAAACCAATTCCACATAACAGTAAATTGGAATTCAGAGATGATACTGAGGTGCATGAGCATGATGCAAATATAGATTCATAAAGTTTTGGTTAACAGAGATTGCACAATGGTAAATGTTGGTAGAGGTCGAAAACGAAAAACCACAATAGAACTACCACCGATTATTCCCTTGCAAGTTGCAACAGGTAACTCTTAATCGTATGATAAGAAGACAAATAACATCGCGTAGTAGGAGTATTGCATCCACAGTACATACAGCTGATATAAAAACAGATCAACAAGAAGATATAGGTAACTCTGCATTGTGTCAAATACATACCCTTTGATTGTTGTGGTTGAACCAGATTGGCTAATGTTTTTCATATGTTGCTATGATCAGTATAAATATCCAAACTTATGCTTTGAGATCTCCTATCATGATATCCTGTGAACTACCTTCAAAAACCAAATTCAGAAAACTTTTCATGATATCCTGTAAACAGTATAGTGATGATATCCTGCCATATATGATAAATTCTGCATAAAAATATGCATAATAGTTTTGAGTGGTGCCAATAATAAGTCACATGCCTAACAATTTGTGCGTATTTGTCATCAGTGCATACAACTTACAAGTCCTTGGCAAGATGCTGCAGACAGGAGAAAAGTACGCAGAACAAAAATACTAGCTCAGAGACGCCTAACAGAGAAACAGATCCCACCTCCTGTTGAAGCAGAAACAGCCGATGTGCATCAGATGATGAAATACCACCGGACTCATCTACCATGGCAGCTCGAGTGAGGATGACACTGTTGACAAATTTGACATTTCCGACGACGAACATTAAATAAGTATGAATTCTAATGTAACTGGGTGTATAATTGTTAATGTATTTTAGACTCATTAAGCCCAAAATATGCAATTAATATTGGTTGACTATTTGCATTACATCATTAAATATCAAGAAATCAGAACTAGGAGGCCAACACATACGTGCAGATTTGTAGCGCATCGGTATGTCCACAGGAGTGATCAAAGCAATCCCAGAGGGTCAGTGAATATTCGTTCAGTATTTGCTGCTCAAAAGGAAATGTCAAGCTACCGCAGAGATCTGCATGCCCGCGTTATCTAGCTGGGTTACTAGATTATAACGGAGAACAGCGGTCAAGCGAGTTCAGGCGAAATATAAAAGCGTACAGCTCTATGTGCACTTTTACCTCAACAGGAGCAAAATTCATATTATATCGGCCAGAAGGGTGGACCGTGTTCATATGTAATACAAGGCCAAAATCATCATAAAATTGGATTACTTCTACCTGTTGAGGATAATTAACCAGGTTTTTCGCAGCTTTACAAATATGATACAGATATGGCAGAGGAAGCTCAGAGAAGGAAGGTATATTCTTTAAACCTCCAAGTGTTGTGGATTCAGACAAAACAGAAGCGAAAAAGAACCGGTGCCTCCTCCTAAAAAATTAAAGATTCTTTGGATGTGCTCGCGGTATACCATACAGAAATGTGAAGAGAAATAAAGATGGAAAAATTCTTAGGAGGCAAGAAGTAACACTTCGAGAATATTATGCGTACCAGATACAACAAAGATTTTGCCAATCACATACTCTGATTTGTGGAGGCCGGTTGTTTCAGCAATACTGTGTAGATGGTACGCAAGTATTGAAGAAGGCAGAATGAAATGGGTTAGAAAAAACCAGGACAAAATATGGGCAGATTTGCAAATGGGGCTGCTGGATGCATTATTGAAGGGACATACATCTATCAAGAAGGGAAAAAGAATCGTTTTGCCGTCGTCGTACACAGGTGGTCCACGATATATGATGCAGCAATGATTTATCACGTGCAACCCAAAGTGGCAGGAGATAGTAGAAGCTTTGGGCCAAATACCAGGTCAGCGTGCAGAAGACAGGCCAAATATTGTCGCCAGAGTCTTTAAATTGAAGCTGAAGTTTAATGGAAGTGCTGCGTACCAAGGAACATTTTGGAAAAGTAAAAGGAGGTGAGATATTTGTTTATGAAATATTTTTAAAATGAGTTGAAAATGATTATGAATGTACTGCTTACATGGTTTTGCTGTTGCAGCTATTTATAAGGACTACCGCATGCTCACATCCTGTTATTCATTGAAAAGGAGTATAAGCCAGAAACTCCTTCGGAGATCAATCGCATAATATCTGCGGAACTACCTGACGAGAAAAAAGACCCAGAAGGATACAAAACCTTGTCGGGCATATGCTGCATGGACCGTGTGGAAAACTAAAAAAAATTTCCCAATGCATGAGCGACGGAAGATGCACTAAAGACTATCCAAAAAAATTCAGCAAAGAAACCGTTGTGGACAAATACGGGTATCCGGTTTACCGAAGGCGCAAAAATAAGCTGGTGGCTAACAAGAACGGCCATGACCGGGATAATACATGGGTTGTTCCATACAATAGGGATTTGATAGTCATGTTCGATGCACACATAAACGTTAAAGTGTATAATTCGAGAGGAGCGTTGGTCAAATACTAATTCAAGTACATTCACAAAGGTAAAGACATGGCGACATTTATTCTTGAGAAAGATACAGGAGATACCAAGGAGACAAAGCAACAACAGAAGGTTATTGACGAGATAAATAACTACTTGGAATGTCGTTATTTGTCGGGGGCAGAAAAGCTTGCTGGAGGATATTTGATTTTGATATTTAGTTTCGAGATCCAGCTGTTGAAAGGCTACCTTATCACTGGGAGGGTGAGCAACAAGTCATTTTCAACGATGATGATGATATACAAGAGGTCCTGGCACGGCTTGGTGTAAACAGGACCAAGTTTCTGATGTGGTTTGAGTGAGGCAAACAGAACGAGTTCGAAAGCAAGAGCTCTGACATATGCTGTTTAATTAACTGATATCAGAATCAGCGGTATTCTAATTAAGAGCTGTTTGTTTTTTAGCACTTATCTGTTTGGTTTTTAGCACTTATTAAGAGTTGTTTGGTTTGAAGTAACAACAAAATTTGGTGTTCACGTAGGTTTGTTTCTTTTTGATAAATCAAGCAAAACAAGGTAGATCACTGTGTTTATTTCAGTGTAGGTTTATTACATATCATGCAGCCAAAAACCCCGCATTCGGGTTTTCTTTCAGAATTTACATAACATCATGTTATCGGACGTCCGAACTAGGGCCCGTGCAGACGCACGGGCTGAACAACCTAGTTCATATAGAAGAAGGATGGCCAATCATTCAGAAAGAGATTACAAAGCTGATTAATATTCTTGAGGGTGCTTCTGATTCTGATTCCGATTTACCAGTGTACGCTACGATTTACTCAATAGTCTACACTATCTGCTTTTTCAGATTTCATGAATGTAAAGAGCTTTACGATAGGTATGAAGGTGTTTATAGGGATTACTTGCAATCAAAAGTTTTACCAGCTATACAAGAGAAGAACGATGATGTATCCATGTTGAAAGAGCTCGTTAAGAGGTGGGAAAATCACAAGGTTATGGTAAGCAAGCTTACTCGGTATTTCAGTTATTTGGATCGCTATTATATTCCTCAAATGAAACTTCCTTCCTTGAAAGATGCTGGGTTTGGTTGCTTTCGTGAAGCTGTGTATGAGAAGATGAAAGTGAAAGTTAGAGATGCTGTTATTGCTTTGATTAATCGAGAACGCGAGGGAGAAGAGATAGACGGGAGGTTTGTTATGGATGTTGTAGAGATCTTTGTTGAAGGTAAAGTTAAGCTGGATCATTATGTTAATGATTTCGAAACCGAGTTT
>JAJJMA010077215.1:0-12231 GCA_023529015.1 Papaver nudicaule
CTCCACATCTTATTTCCCAAATTTCGATTTCAAACCAACAGACATAAAATCACTCACAATCATAACTTGAATTATAGCTCTCTCACCTGTTTGCGTAAATGCCTAACAGAATACAAGTGTTTTGTGGACTACTTTTTAATTCAGATACTTCTTTTAATTTTTATGACAAATTTTAGTCCAGTTTTTTGGTTTGATTTCTTATAGATTGGAACTTGGAGAATTTTACATTGAAACCTGCTTCCCACTTGCACTCCAACAAGTGAGATATGGTGGTTGTGGCGGGTGCCTATGTGAAACAACACCAAGGTAAATGTATGTGTATGTCCTGCCTTTATTTTTCTATCTTTTCCATTCAAAACCAATACTCAAATAGCAATATCTCCCCGACACATCATCCATATTTGTAGCAAATAGTCTGGCACCTCCAAAACTACCGTCGCCGCCTCCTTCACTGAGAAGCGAGAACATCAAATCTGGTGGAAGTTTACTGATTTCCAAAAACCTTAGATGGGTAGATTTGATAAATACGATTCTATACTCAAATTCGATTTTCAAAGAGTAAAATCGAAATCTATCGAGAACAAACCCTAGCTAATGTTTTAATTGAAGATGTAGGAACAAAACTTAACTTTTTGCAGATTTCATTAACAACTGATCTGGTTATCTCTTTGCCATACTGAAACTTGTAACTGGGTTACAATTTCTGATGCTATATGTGCATCTACACTATCAAACTTGTAACTGAGTTACAATTCCAGTTTACCACATTACAAATCTTACCGGCTAATGGCATTTGGCGACAAAGGGAAAAGGCCGGGATAACTTTTTGGACATGTAGATGGGTCCTGATGACGATTTGCTTTCATGATTTAGGATTGTATTTCATTTAAATGCTTTCTGAATATCTATCATACACTAAAAGCTCTAAGTTGTAAAAGCCCCCACGTCGCGCGGTGACAATACCACAACTTTCTATTGGCCGAGAGAGGGAGTTTGGGAGGGAGGCATTGTGGAGGGGACACTTGGCAATTGTCTATTGGTTCATAAAGAATTACACTTCGTTTACACTTCTGCAAAATCTCATCCACATAGGTAACGTACACCCACTTTATCTAACTAAGTTTTGGACCAATTAATATTTGCCAAGTGTGTCTTGCACTAACTCCGTTAAAAAAGAAGATTACCTACTTTAAACCCGGCCCCTATTTGGTCTTTTCGCTCACCCCTTGAGACCTATTCCTGTCTTTTCAAGGTAAATTAGAACTTCCTCACTGCCCAAGTTAGGTTTTCATATGTGCGATTCTTTTGGTTGTTTTCCAATTTCATTGTGTTTTAATTTTGCAGGTCAGGGTTAAAGAGCAAAGAAAGTCCACAATAGCTTAATTGTTGATAATCACCGAAAAATCTTTACGCTCTCAACAAAAAAATAAAAATCAAACTGCTAGCAAGGAAGGATCGTTTTAAGTTTCATTACTGAAAAAGAAAGATTTCCTTTGAGTATTTTTTCTGATCAAAATATCGAGATTTCGTACTACTCTTTTTCTTCTTCTACTTTTGTATTAACAGATTCAAATTGGTCTTGATATTTCAGGTCCCGGCCCGGAAAAAATTTTCTACCAGTATGCAGTTCTACGGAGGTTCTGAGGTCCGTCCATCACCGGAATCGTGCTCACATGATGTACGTGTTTCATAGGAATGGTGTGTGTTTTCTCTTTAGGGAGTGGAATAGACCTCTCAGAACCCTTAGTTCCCAACAAAATCACAAACTTATGTTCTGACTTCTTTTCTCACTAAAATCTTTTATTGCCATGATGGATCCTTCCAGTACTATATACATAACCTGCACCATTTGTACAACGTTAGGCTGAAAATCTTATTCTATATATACGTTTTCCTATTTCAGTGTTGAGAAAGGAAACCTTGGTGTGCTTCAATTACCAGGTCAGAAGAAAAGAAATTTAAATGTTTGTTTTGGCGCAGGTATTACGGTTGAGCTCCTTCCTGGGCTCACCAATGTATGCGAAATCCCCTCAATGTAAAAGGAAACATTCCTCTTTGCCTACTCAAGCATCAGACTCACAAATGACATTATCCTGCATGTCATTCATTTTAGCATCTGACATTCACACCCTTACTGCAGACGTTGTTTATGAGAGAATGGTCGTGCTATGCCTACTATGCATTGTTCATAGACGAAGCTGTTGAGTCAAACATGTCGTGCCTACTTCTCCTACTCTACATAGACCGATCTGTCAAATCAATCACGCCATGCTATGCAATACTTCTCCTTCTCTACATTGAATGGGTCTATCAAACTAGGCATGCAATGCTAAGCCTGCTACTCTACGTGTAGGGGGTAAAAACCCCTCGGACCATGTGTCTCGCATCCAGAAAGTAAAGTCATGCCGAAAGGATTAAGCAGCGATGATTCGGATTGGTAAAGGAAGAGAAGTCGCACTTGAGCGAAGTGAAGACTCGGAGTGGAAAGGATTCGGACTATGACGAAGGACCGAAGCCTAGGATCCAGCTTCGGAGTGTAAACCGCCTTACTCGACAGAAACTGACACCACCACGATTGAGTCTTTTGTCTTTATTAGCTGTAAACCACCCAAGCTCGGCCTATATAAGGCGAGCTGGGAAAACGTTGTAGGGGTTGGATTCTTGTTTGGTTGAGCCTAAGTAGCGAGAGAGAGATTAGGTTTGTAATCTCCTCTGGTTCCTTAGGGTTTAATTCATGTAATCTCAGCAGTAGCTAGTAATACATAGAAAGTTTTCTTTATCTTATCTATATTGCTTTATTTAGCTTTTAATTACTGTTCATAGCATCCTCGATGTTGTTCTATTCTGCCTTCGGGCTATTTAACACAACTAAGAACTGTATGTGCGAGTAGATCTGATGGATATTGTACCTCGAGTACCTATGCAGATTTTCCACTCGTACAGTTTGGCGCTAGAAACAGGGATGATTAAAACAACTTAGGGTTTGCCTGTGAATTTTCAGATTTTCAAATTTTTTGTTTTATCGTCTTTATAATCTTCTACAGAGGTTTTTTCAAAAGTTTGTTTTCATGAAAATAGCTCCTGTTTCTTAAGCATCTAAATGACCTTAAAGGCTTTAGTGTGTTTAAGAACCTTTTGAGCATAGCATCAGATGGCAAAGTCATCCGTTAAAGAGTTCTGCTAACCTCGGTATGATAAGATAGATCTCCGAGAGAATTTAAAACTCCAGTAAAAACTCCAAGCGAAAAACCAATTCGTGCAGAATCTCAAAATCCATTTTAAGGTCTCTAATATTTATCAAAATCCATTTTAGGGTTTTCAAAACCCATGTTCTTCATCAAAATCCATTTTAAGGTCTCTAATATTCATGTTGTTTATCAAAATCCATTTTAGGGTTTTCAAAACCCATGTTCTTCATCAAAATCCATTTTAAGGTCTCTAATATTCATGTTATTTATCAAAATCCATTTTAGGGTTTCCAAAACCCATGTTCTTCATCAAAATCCATTTTACGGTCTCTAATATTCATGTTATTTATCAAAATCCATTTTAGGGTTTTCAAAACCCATGTTCTTCATCAAAATCCATTTTACGGTCTCTAATATTCATGTTATTTATCAAAATCCATTTTAGGGTCTTAAAACTTCATAATATACATCAACATCCTTTAGGGTTTTCGAACCTCATAATAAGCATCAAATCCATTTTAGGGTTTTTAAAATTTCTTGCTATATTTGGAAATAAAACTTCATAGAAGGAACAAAACGAAGAGGCATGATTTAGGCTACAAGACAAAATAAACAGTTAGAGATATATCTAAAAAGGGCAAATAGGACATTCAGTTTAGTCTGACAAGTTAGTTGTAGAGTAGATTTACATGGCCGGCAAAGTACACTGCACTAGCCGCCTTGGACCTCACGGGTTTTTTGTTTCTTGATAGGTCATCGATAAAATGGCCTCCCATTCGAAACACGCTCCGAAGCAGCGAGTAGGTTCCTCGAAGCACGGTACCGGATCTTCCAGACAGCACAACACCAGATTTTCAACCAGTAAAGGGTTATCTCCTGAGGTAGCGGCTAGCACAGTCCAACACCGAGAGCATGTAAACGAAGATGAAGTGGTGGTAGAGGATTTAGGCCCCGACGGAAACGGATTTCCAGAAGCAGAAGAGCCTCGCCAACAGCACATTCAAGAAGAAAACGGTGAAAATGAGGAAGAAGAGAACGAAGAATCTGATCCCGAAGATGAAATACCCGAACAACATCCTGCCGAAGTAAATACAGTTAGAGCCGAACAATTTAGAAAATTAATCTTGAAAAACAGAAAAATAAGAAAGCTAAAGAGACAGCTGGCCGAAGCTAACAAGAAGGTAGCGGAAAAATCGGCGTCTAACTACAAGGGAGGCAGCGAAGGACACTCTCGCCCCAGTAACGCATCTCGACCGAAGGAACCCTCCGAATTTAAAACATTCTCAAAGGCCAAGGGCCACAGTAAAAGTCATGAAATCACAGTGTCTAGCAAAAAGACTACACCTCCAGAAGGTAACACAACGAGGAAGGATGCCGAGACAAGAGCACTACAGCAAGTAATGATGGACCAAATTAAAGCACCGCGAGCAGAGCTCTTCGACAATAGAATCCAATCAAGTGATAGAATTAAGCTAACTCAAGCAATGAACGATGTAAACCGCTCTCCACTAAGTTTGGAAATCCTTTCACTACCTATTCCAGTAAAATGCACCATGCCAACCTTTACCTCCATCTTTGATGGTACTGGAGACCCCACTGTACATATCAAGATGTACCTCCGAGTCTTTTTAGCATATGCCAATCGGGACGAAGTCCTCTGCAAATATTTCCCCTCCAGCCTCAAAGGAGAAGCTCTAGCATGGTACGACAACCTCACAGCTGGCTCGATCTCGTCTTTCGAGGAGCTCTCCAAAGTCTTTATTCTACATTTTTTATACAACAACTCCTCTAAGCCAGGAGTGGAGAAGCTATTTAGTATCCGAGTACGTCCGGGCGAATCAACAAAGAGCCTAACGAGCAGATGGACCGAACAATGTGTCGAAGTAGGAAATGGAGCCACCGAAAAGGATAAAGTTCGAGCATTCTTAAACGCTCTGGACAAAGATCACCCTCTGTACGACAGACTCTTCTCGAAGAACTTGGAAACATTACAGGATTTAAGGAAGTATCAAAAGGAACAAATCACCCTGGAGGAAATAAAAGAACAGGCAGCGATGGGAAAAGAAACAATTCTAAAGCAGGTCCACTCCATCAACAATTTATCTCTTGAAGAACGAGGCCAAGCAGCAAACACCCACTTCGGAGACATGACAAAGCGAGAAAGACAGGATGACAGTGGCAGATATGGGATCGAAGGAAAATTCGGCGATGGGAAATACCATGATAACCGAAAATACAATGACAACCAAGGAAACAACCCTCGGGGTGTGTTCGAAGGAAGTAACAATCAGCAAGGACAGGGTAACAGAAAGTTCGGAACGACTAAACCGGGATTTCCAGCGTTCCATGACAGAAAACTCCCCAAACTCTGTGTTCCCATCGAAGATGCCCTCCGAGCCATTGAGCAGTCTGAATTCGCCGGTGAGATAAGGTATCCTAGAAGCAGAGGCAACCAGCCGAAGCATACTAAGAACTCAAGGGACTACTGCCAGTTCCATAAATTCCATGGACACACCACTGAGAACTGCATCACAGCGCAGGATCAAATCCACTTCTTTATTGCTAGAGGACAATTTAAACACCTTCTGGAGCTGCCACAGCCACCTCCTAATCAACCGCTACCAAAAGAAGAGCAAAAGCATGAGGCATATGTAATCACCATTGATAGAGATATTCCTAGGTTCGGAGACTGTAATTCGATAGTTCATACGAAAGGACTAGAAGGGATTCAGACCGGGCGTATCCACAAAAGGGACTTAGATGGACAAGAGATACTCAGTGTAGTCACGAGGACTTGTTTGGAGGAATGGCAAAAACAGCCAGTTTTCTTTTCGGCGGCAGACATTCCCAATAATGGCAGGCTGCACAATGATCCTTTGGTCATTACCCTTCAAATGGGTAAAATAGCCATGACTAAAGTATTGGTGGACCCTGGGAGTTCCGTGGACATTTTATTCGGACAGACATTTGATAAAATGAAAGGCAAAAAAGCTGCTTTGGTGCCTTCGGTTTATAATATATTTGGTTTCAATGGCAAGCCATCGGTACCTCGAGGAGAATTAATGATTACAGTCCAGGCAGGTAGCGAGAAACACCCAACTTTATTCTGCGTAGTGGACATCGAATCCCCTTACAATGCCATTGTCGGTAGACCCTGGCTGCATAGCATCATGGGAGTTGCATCTACTCTGCATCAAAAGATTCGATTCCCAACGCCAGCTGGGATTGCGGAAATTCAAGGAGACCCCTCTGAGGCACGAGTATGCCACCAAATTGACGTGCAAACAAGAGAGGAAAGCAAAGAATGCCTGGAGCAAATTAAGATTCCGAAGATATCGGACGAGAGCATCGAACAGTTCATAGCTGACGTCGAAGCCGGAATGCCATGCATGAAACAAAAAGGGCGCGAAGAGAAACAGCATTCGAAAAACAGAGAGCAATTCCTCGTAGCAGCATGCAACCTCCAATACCCGAATGAACAATCAGGTGAGTCCAGTAACAGCAGCAGCGATCAGCATGAACCATTCTGGGTCGGGCCATTCGTCATCGAAAGACAACTCGGCAATGACACCTACAGCTTAATTAACCTTGAAGGGCAAAAGTTGAAAACCCCGGTGGAGGGGAGACACTTGAAACATTTGTCTTAAGAAAGTAGCTCCATTTGTAAGCAAATTCCGAAGAGACTTAATAAATGAAAATAGCACTAATTGATGCAGCTCACACCGAAGTCAAACTCCAGAATATTGAAAACATCATCGCAAAGGCTGTAACGCCAAAGGCATAAAAATCCAAACAGGCTGTAACGCCAAAGGCATAAAAAGCCAAACAGGCTGTAACGCCAAAGACATAAAACGTCAAACAGGCTGTAACGCCAAAGGCATAAAAAGCCAAACAAATAAAAAAGTCCTCGAATGGCAGGCACAGAGCCGAGGACCATATAAATCGTAAGGGCCCTACGAGTTATATGGCACGGTCCTCTACCCACAAGACACCCCGATAACGGTGAGCACTTTGAATCAAGGCTACATAAGCCGATGATGCATTCGTACTCACTACAAACGGCCACGAGGAGAAAACGTCCTCGGGCGCCGGGGGACGATAAATGGGATTAACATCTACCTATAGAGGAAGATGGAACCCCGAGGCAGTTGATTTGCTTACATAAACAAGTAAATTACTCAACCAAGGGACCTCCTCAAAAACAAAAAACAGTCCCGAGGAGGGGCAAAAACATTCTAACAAAAATAAATTCTTCATACATATATATATATATGTGCAAAAAATGCAGGAAATGAAGTGCGACAGCAAAAGGCGCCCATATACGCAAAAAAGGAGCGAGTTTAGCCATAAAAGAAAGACAAGTTGTACAAGATAACGGTGTGAGCTATCCTTTGAACAATCGGTACCATCACGAGGACCTTCTTCGGAATTATGAGCAGATTCGCCCTGACCATCACGAGTACCCTCGGCAACATTAATACTCCTAGAGCCGCCACTTCGAGCAGCATCATCGTCGGCGTCACCACTGGCTATCCTCAAAAAATTCTCTAGTAGGCCCCTCCTTCGAAGCTCTTCTCTAGCTAAGGATGCATAAACTTCTCGTGGGAGCAGAAACTTGTCAATAGGAGAAACAACATCTGGATCCCGCGCACCAATAGCACCATAATCAGGGGGTACAACGCCAATGGTTCTAAAAAGGAAACGACCATGCTTTCGGCAGGCCCTACTTGTAGCAAAGGCATTGGCAATAGCAGACTGAGAAAGAAGTTCTCCTACGGCCTGACCATGTCTCAACTCATGACGCACGAGGCCAAATCCAACCACCAGATTCCTTATGCGTGCTTCATGTTTAAGACGAAGTTCCTTCTCCTGGGATAATAGTTTAGTGTGATGTGTCACTTCTTCGGCACGACGCCTACGCTCCAACTCAAGCTCCCGAGCAGCCCTAGCCGATTCCGCAGAGCGGTGCTGCCGTTCTTCGGATAATTCTTTAGTCAATCGCTCAACCCTCCTCTCAGCTTCCAACTTCATCTCGGATTCAGTCACCAGCTGACTCGTGGCTTCGTTCCTCGCTACCTCAGCGTCGACAACCTGCTTCCTCAAATTAGCTTCGATGCCTGAGAACGAAAATAGCAAACATAAGAATCACAACAGTGGCCTAACTAGGGCTCCAATGTAAAGCAGAAAATCGAATATTTGGGTTAGCTCCCTACTCTCTTTAACAACCACATATTCAGTAACTTGCTGCTGACTAGTATAGCGAGGCACAGAGGCATTCTTTCGGATATCCTCAGAGGCAACGACCCCGCTTTTCGCAATTTCTATTCGGTACTTGTCAACAAGAGCAGCAGTCTGAACGTTTGTTTTATGTGCTCGAGCTAGCTCTAGGCACTTATCATTAAAACTCTTACTCAAAATCTCCTTCGCAGTAGTTAGCTCCTTATTAGCATTCTGCAGTGTAGATACCTGCAACTTCAACCCTATGACCCTCTCTTCTAATCTATCAATCAATATCCTACCTGAGGCACTGACCGACCTTTCTAAACGAGCTGCATCTCGCTCTTGTTGCAGTCTATCTACATCCATTTGGAAAAAGTGATTTTCTCGAGACAGTGTTGTATTTCTATTAGTCATCTCCTCGAGAAGGCGCCTGCCTTGATCCACCTTCCTTCTTTCATCCACATAATTACTCTCGGCCTCCTGCCTTTTCAGCCTATAGTAACTTACGTCTTCTAAAGCTCTATCCCTCTCTTCCAATAGCGCCGCTCGGTCATCAAGATAGCTTTCGCTACTTGAGGCAAGTTGAGATGACTGGCGGTCATTCCGAAGCTGATCATTAACCAATCGAGCTTCCTGAAGTTTTTTCTCTAACTTCTCCAGCTCGCCTTTTCAAATGCAAGCAGCAAACCTTTCTTAGGCAAGGCTGCCGAAAAACATATGCTTTCGACAAAGCAAATAAGAAAATAAGGAACTTACATATAGACTGTTTTTTCGCCTCAGCACTGCGAACTTTCTCCTGGGCAAGCTCCTCTTGCATCCGATGAAACTCTCGTGCATAATATTCGGTCTCTCCAGCTTGATCAAAATTGTGCGCTAAAAGGCCGGTGGCATGATAGTCGCCCTAGTAAAAAGTAGCACAAATAGATTAACAAAACATTTTCAGCAACATCAACACGAACAGCAGACAAACGCAACTCACCGCCTGAACCATGGCCAAATTCTCCTCGTAGGACATGGGAGGATGGCGGAAATCATACTCGGCTCGGGGACAATCACCTCCGAAGAGATCACCAAGCTTCTTGCAGAAATCTGGGTCCAAGGGCTGCCTTAAAGGATCCGAGGCATGAGCCTCAAAACGAGACGAAACCTCGGTAGTAAACTCACCAGGGCAGTAATTCTCGTACAGAATTTCTCTGAACCGCTCGGCAGTGTAAGACTGCCTGTATCTGCAAGCATAGCTAGGAGCAGGCGGAAACACCGAACTTTGTGGAAAGCTGGCGACAAGCTGCATGGCAGGATCCACCTCAATGTATGAGCCATCCTCTTGGGGGCAAAGGAGATCCACTGGCGTAATAACCACATCCGAAGGAAGAACAGAAGGTTCTCCAAAAGCATTGGCACAGACTCCTATTGCAGCAGTAGGGGCACTGACAAAATCCATAGACGTAGAAGCAGTTGAAGGAACAAATTCCGAGGCAGCACTAGCACTCGAAGTCCCAAGGATTGAAGCCGAGGCAGAGGCACTACCAACGACGAGAGAAGGAACAGTGCGAGGGTTCGTAGCATTCACTTCCTCGTCCTCTATCTCAATCACCTTCGCCGTTGAAATTTCCTGGTGAACAACTGGAGTCTCCTGTGGAGGAGCCATAACACCTTGGCGACGGCTAGTCTGAAACCCCTTCAACATTACTTGCAAGGCAGCCTTTTTCAGCGGCCGAGGAACCTCAGAATTTCCCCCATAGCTAATCTTCATCAAATCACGACTACGCTTTAAGGCACCTAAAGGCTGTCCCTGCAGATAAGGACCCGTCTTCCTCAGGAAACAAATAGAGGCAAGTATGAATACTTTGGAAAAGGTCGAGAAAGTATTTGTTACCTGTTGCATAGTCTCCTCATCAGGCCGAGGACGCTTTAAGGTGCCCGAGTGCTCATCAGCGACACCCTTCCCTTTGTCCGACAAAGAATGAGGCAACCTCCTTTCCTCGTCAGGAAAGCAAATAGAGAACAAGTGTCGTGTAGGGGGTAAAACCCCTCGGACCACGCGTCTCGCATCCAAAGCACATAATCATGCCGAGAACCACACCAAGAATAGCGGCAGCGACGTCTCGGGCTGACAAAGGAGAGGAAGCTACACGCAAACAAAGTAAAGTTTCGAGGTGAAAGGGATTCGGACTACAACGAAGGACCGAAGCCCAGGATTCAGCCTCGGAGTGTAAACCGCCTTACTCGACAGAAACTGACACCACCACGATTGAGTCATTTGTCTTTATTAGCTGTAAACCACCCAAACTCGGCCTATATAAGGCGAGCTTGGGAAACATTGTAAGGGTTGGATTCTTGTTTGGTTGAGCCTAAGTAGCAAGAGAGAGATTAGGTTTGTAATCTCCTCTGGTTCCTTAGGGTTTTATTCATGTAATCTCAGCAGTAGTAATACATAGAAAGTCTTCTTTATCTAGTCTTGATTATTTTACTTAGTTCTAAATCACTGTTCATTGCATCCTCGATGCTGTTCTTGATGTCTTCGGACTGCTAAACCACAACTACACACTGTATGTGCGAGTAGATCTGATGGATGTGGTACCTTGAGTGCCTATGCAGATTTTCTACTCGTACATGTCGAGTCTCAAATTCGTGACTCATCTCGAACTCAGTCCGAACGATGAATCGGCCAGAGTCCTTCCAGCCTCGGAGTACAGGTCCCTTGAGAAGTATAGGCTCCGAAGACCAGTCTTCGTCCAAAGAATAAACCAAAGCTTCGGGAAGAACGTTTTGGCTACCTGCCACCATCCGAAAGCTAACTCCGAAGGGAGCTGCCTCGTTGTCTACAGTCAGAAAAGGCTCGTAATGCTTAAAGAAGTTTTCGGCGTTATAGTAATATCTCGTTGTGGATTCGGCAGGAATGTTATTTTTAGACTGAAGAACCCATTGATTAATAAGGTAAATGGCGCTACAGGTAAGTTGCATCACGCCTCGAGGTGGGAAAAGAGAGCAGATAATTTCAAGAAACAAAGGATTATCAGATCGATAGAGAGGAGGAAGTAATCCAGCGATAATTTGATGAACAGTTACTACCAGAACATCTTCGTTGCATTGATACTTTTCGACTAGCGCCGGAGTTAGTCGGGGAGAATCAAGGGACTCGATTCGAAAGCCCCTTTCCTCAGGATGTAAACCATTCAGCCTTGAAGAAACGGTTGCGATTGCAGAGGCAGACGACATAGAAAAAGATGAAAACAGGAAAAAAGTAGCACCTCCGGTGACGGAAATAGCAGAGGCAACCGGAGAACGAAGAGGGAAGAGGGGAAAATCCTAAAGAAGTCAACTTTATGAAAGAAAAGATCACTCACAACAATGGGTTGAAGAGGAAAAGGTGGAAGAATCGTTTGATATGAAGTTCTAGGCGAAAAGAATTTTCACGGAAAGAGGCCGCCGGCGCCAAGGAAGATGAAAACGAAAGGTCTAAAAATTTTTTAGAGGGAGAAACGAAACTTAAATAGTGAAGAAACCGACTCCTCCGGTCAGAAGGTGAAAAGCCACGAGCATAGGAGAACGTGTCGTGAAGGAAAATACACACGTGGCGGGAAGTAAGGATACTCGACGAAGAGGTGGCAAGAAAGGAAAGAGGCAAACTGTAGGGGGTAAAAACCCCTCGGACCATGTGTCTCGCATCCAGAAAGTAAAGTCATGCCGAAAGGATTAAGCAGCGATGATTCGGATTGGTAAAGGAAGAGAAGTCGCACTTGAGCGAAGTGAAGACTCGGAGTGGAAAGGATTCAGACTATGACGAAGGACCGAAGCCTAGGATCCAGCTTCGGAGTGTAAA
>JAJJMA010077224.1:0-10520 GCA_023529015.1 Papaver nudicaule
T
This sequence comes from Papaver nudicaule, assembly GCA_023529015.1. NCBI lineage: Eukaryota > Viridiplantae > Streptophyta > Magnoliopsida > Ranunculales > Papaveraceae > Papaver > Papaver nudicaule. Next base: position 2 of record JAJJMA010077224.1, read on the forward strand.
CCGCATTGGAGATAGCCCTCGTAAACACCTCCATGCATAATATAAACAAATACGGAGATAACGAATCTCCTTGCCGAATGCCTCTAGTTGGCATGAACTGTCTACCTGGTACACCATTCACAAGTACTGAGGATGAAACTGTACTTATGCATTGGTTAACTAAGTTACACCACTTATCATAAAGCCAAGTCTTTTCATGACATTTAGCAAAAATTTCCAGTCGATTCTGTCAAACGCACATGTCGATTTTCATCCCCATTAAGAATTAGAACCTCTTTGGTTTCTCATAGTGTGTATCATCTCATGTGCAATTAGCACATTGTCCAATATCTGTCTGCCAGGCACAAAGGCTACCTGGTATGGAGATATAATATATAGATTATAATATATAGAATTTGAGATAGTTGATCGAGCACTTAGTTCTTTTGTCCCTGCTGCTTCCAAATTGCACAAATTTTGTTTGTGAAAAAAATCGAGTCAAACAAAATTATCACTAGACCCGTGGGATAAGCGAACCTTCTAAGTAATGGCATATGGTGGCTTTCCATATGAATCTATCTAGCGAGTTTTCAAATTCATGGCAAGAGAAAAGGTACAAGATTACCTGATTTAGTGCTTGCTACTAGTATTTTGTTTGGGCCTTTTGCCTTTTTATAAGTTCTGACATTTGTTATGTGGAAGGGAAAACGGCAAGACACATTTGCTATATTTTTCATATGTGAGTACCATATGCTAATTTATAGCTTTAGCCGACCTACTAAGACTGTTTTATAGCCAATTCTGGCTTAGTTGTTTTGGCTTGCGAATGTTCTTAATTTCTAAAGAGAAATCATAGTGTGGATGGTCTTATAGCCAACTATAGGCACGATTTACGTCTTAACTCTTACATCGGTTGGCCTAGCAGAGATATCCAACTACTTTGTAAAATAAAATGTGCATGCACTATTTTTACAGTTCTAAAAATGTGTCAAGTATGACAAATTGATTATCTATGACTATGATCAGCTTTCACAAATTATGAATGAATTTCAAGTTCCTCAAATGCTATTATATACTAGTAATGGAGAGGGAAACAAAGGATACACTGAATATATGGTCGTTGTTTCTTTGATCGGTGAATATATGGTTTTGTTATTATCTTAAAAATCATCGTATTAATGGCAGCGTGTTGGGTTTTATTGACATCTAAATTTAATGCGGCAAATTTTGAGATGTTAGAGAAAACCGGAAAGCATTACTTGAGTGAGTATCCATGATTCTTCTCCTGCCGTGGAAGCCGACAACCAAAGATGAAACTTCGATCCGTTTTTTAGATGTCTAGCTTATAGATACAACATTATAATAAGAGATCTCGGTACAATTTGATGAGGACCTAAATGAGGATTGGACGATGAGGTCATCTCTACTTCTCTCGGCATACTGTTCGCTTAAATGCTTTTTTTAATAAGATAATTCATTAAAGACCTTTTGTCAATGAAAATATGGATAGTAGGACATTTCTGGTGCCCAGTTGATATCAATTCCGCTATTAACGTGGTTGATAAGACTCTTTAGATCATTCCCTGACCATTTTCCTACTGATATGTTTCTGTTACAAAATACTGCAATGTTTGCCGGTTTAATCTTATGGAATGTACTAATTAAATTAAAAGATGAAGCTTTGAGTTTGCCAATTTCAGGTTAGACTTTCCAAAATAGTTGTTGTTGTTGAACCTTTCCGATTTAGCTTTCGCATATATTCCAATCAACAGCTTGAGAGTGGGTTCTGAATCACCGTGGAATTCGATTGTGTGACCATTCAACTAGGTTGCCCATTAGAAAGCAGCTTCTGCAGCATTCACTTCAAGGAGTTCTCTTGTTCTCCAACCTGGCGATTCTTCTCTAGCCTGCCTACATTTTCCTACATCATCAGTCAAAGTTAAACCAAAAGCGGAATCACATATATCTGGAAGCATGGATATTGCTATATTTATTCTGTGATTCATGAACTTTGGTTTGATCCTGTTATCTGTATTGGTAATCTGTAGCACTTTATCATGTAATAGATCATAGTAGAGGCTTTGCATCAAGTTATAATCAGTACTATTTATGTTTATGCACTGCACTATTTGTTTAGTTGTTTGAAAGCTATTTTGTTTAATTTTTCCTATTGCTTTGATACTTCTAGCTTTCCATATGTGCCAGCTGATTGTACTGACATCTCTGTCCAAGTCATTGGCTCTCTATCCCTGTTTGTTAAGATGAACCAACTGTTCATCCATTCATGGCAATCTGTGTTGCCATTATTTACATGTTTCATGTTGAAACTTAAGTAGTTCCAAACTTGGTTAGTACAGTTGCACTCCATAAAAGTATGAGTTAGAGTTTCCTTGTGCTCATTACAAAGAGTGCACATTTTGTTAATAGGATGCGAGCTACTATCATGCTGATTGGAAGTATTGATTTTGACATTTTCCAAACAAATATGGGTGAGACCCTCATATTCTGGATTTTATCCATTTTGGATCTTCCATTAGAAGCTCCATTCGAACTTACCGGTTTTGTTTAAGTTCCAGTTCGAAGAATCCTCTCTATTATTTGTTGGTATTTGTATTGTCTTGATTTTATCTATTTGTCCTCTGTCAAAACACATTTTCAGCTTCTTGTCATCCCGGGTGTTATATTGTTGAAAAGCTCACTTACCTTGATGAATTCATCACATTCCAAACTTGGTTTGTAATAAATAGGTGGTGTGTTTCTGGTATCCAGAAATCAGACCAAATATTTATTATGTTTCCATTTCCTACCTGCCAAAATATGTGGTTTTGGATTTGTCAATTCCTGTTTCATACCTTTCCAAATCCAACTGTCAGTCTCTCTTTCCTCAGTGTCTACATGCATTACATTTTCATCTGGATAGTATTTGGTCTTGAAGATAGCAGCCCAAAGATTGTTTGAGTTTTCTTTGAGTCTCCATCCCCATCTTAGAGAGTATAACAGTGTTAAATTTTTCTATATTTTAAAAGCATAGGCCTCCATCTGCTTTAGAATTGCAAATATATAGATACCCATGGAGCCAGACATACACCTGAAGGACATTCTATGTCTTTACCCCACCAGAAATCTCTCTGGAGATCATCAATTTGTTTGATTATTGTCGTAGGAAATCTGAAGCAATTCATTTGGTAAATGGACATGGATGTAGCGACTGATTTTATCATCGTTGTTTTTCCAACTGTAATTAGCTTTTTCTGTTTCTACCCATTCAGTCTTTTCTTCAATTTTTGGACTATGGGTTGAAAGCATTTAATTTTTGATTTGTTTGTAAAAAGTGGGGCTCCAAGATATTTGTCTTCTAAAGATGCTGGGTTCACATTAAGGATGTCGGTGATCAATTGTTTCTTGCTTGGATCAATATGAGGGTTGAAGAAAACACCAGGTTTTGATAGATTTATTAACTGACCCGAGGCATCACCAAAGTCACTGAATATTTGTATTAAGTTAGCACTTGCTTCAGGTGTAGCTTCATAGAAAAGAAGGCAATCATCTGCAAATAGAAGGTGACTCACCGATGGTGTATTGGTTGCAATTACATGGCCTTGAATAAGTTTGATGTTTTCAGCATGAGTTATGGTCCTTGACAGGGCTTCCATGCAAAAGAAATAGATAGGGAGATAATGGATCCCCCTCTCTTAAGCCTCTAGTTGGTTTAAAAAAATCACATGGGGATCCATCAAGAAGTATGCGAATAGGTTTGTAGTTGATACACATTGGTATATATGTTACACCATTTATCAGAAAATCCAATTTCTTCCATTATTTTCATTAAGAATGTTTATTCAACCCAATCAAAGGCTTTGGACATATCCTTTTTCAGACCCACTAGGTCTTTGGTTTTTCTTTTCTTTTTTCTGTTTTTTCCTCATGTTGTGAATTATTTCATGTGCTACAGCTACATTGTCAGAGATCTGCCTACCAGGAATGAATGCAGATTGGTAGGGTGAGATCTGCATTCATTGTCAGAGATCTGCCTACCAATCTGCATTCATTCCTGGTAGGGTGATATAATCTTGTTGAGTAAGGGATTTATTCTGTTAGCTATATGCTTTGAGATGATCTAATAGGAGGGGTTGCACAATGCTATGGTCCTCAACTTAGCTGCAGTTATAGGTTTGTTAATTTTAGGTATAAGAGATGTAAAAGATGAATTCATTTCTTTGAGAATATATCCTGTTTTGAAGAAAAAAAAATTTTGTATCATGCGACTAGATCCTTTCTGATAATGTTCCAGTTTTATTTTTTGAAAAAAACTTGGTGTAAAACCATCAGGCCCTGGGCTCTTGTTTGGTTCCATATGAAACAAAATGTCTTTCTATTTCAGTTTTCTCGGGGATGCCTTCAAGCATTCTGTTATCACTGTCATTGACACAATTAACTAAAATTGATCATGTTTTCATCTATCCTTGGGTTGACAGATGTAACAATAGACTTAAAATGATCAGCAAGAACATCAGTTATTTCTTTTTTCGATAGCAACCATTTATCCTTGTTGTTTTTTTTAATATGCATGTCTATTCTGTTTCTCCTACATTTTGTTCTAGCAGAGTCATGGAAAAATTGAGTATTTTTTCTCCTAAAGCTAGGGTCTTTCTTAACATATTTAAGTGTACTGAAATGCTGAGAAGGTATTCAGTCGTACCTGTACAAACGTAATCAAAGAAGGGTAAAATTTGAAATTAAGTTTGCCATATGCAATGTTGTACTGTGTCGTACTAATGGCTTCTCTTTTATTGAAAAAAAAAAAACTTCGAAATCACAGGTTGCCGTACTATGGCAGCATAATTACAATGTACTATATTGGTACCTGCCGCTGCCCGCACTAGGCATACGACTGGAAACGTAACTGCGCACAAAGATACGATGAGTATTGAGTTTCGTGTGTAGTACTTGTATCTTGTTGTTAAGCTGGTTTAGGGACAAGATGTGTAAAGGAGGGTGATATATATCGGCAAGTCCAAAAACAACTATGAATGTGGTCAAGCCGACAAAGTAGTAGTAGGGCTACTTTCTCCTCAATGAGACCGATACTTCCAAACATGTTTTCTACTCTTCTTAGGTTTCCTATCTTGTTTCGAACTCGTTGATTTCTACTCCCTCCGTTTGTATATTTTAGTCCTAATTGACAAAGTCAAGATATTAAGGAGACCAAGGGATTTCCCAAAGTATCCTTGAATTATTACCAAATTGACTAGTATTACAAAAAAATAGTTAAGTTTAGTTTTAATAGGTAATAATGTAATGAAATCAAAAACAAAAATGGAAACAAGATAAAAATAAATTTATCTTTTAACACTTGGACAAAATATAATTTCTCAAATATGGAATGAAGGATAAATAAAAAATATGATGGTAACTTTGTTTCCTTATTATACAAATATGATTTGAGATTTTATATATTAGGTCTCACCAAAAATATTTTTATAAGATAAAAGACAGGGATATACTTGAGAGTTTTAGGGGAAAATATGTCTATAAACGAAAATAGGACATAATAAAAAAACAGACGAAATTAGAAATTAAGACTGAAATAAAAAAATAGAGGGAGTATAAAATTTCTCAAAGCTCTACTTATATAGCAGCAACAACCTTTCTTATTTAAAGTCTCAAAATAACATGTCCCTTCTCTAAAATAGTTTCCGAAAGCATTTGGAGTATCATTGTTACCTTTCGTTTCATGGAGACGACAACAGTAGTACCTCATAAGAAACAAACATTTGTGGTAGAAGACGAAGGAAAAATAAGGATGCAAGGAAGAGATGGCGAAAGAGAATACTTGAATAGTGACAATGATTTTGAAGAAAATTTTGGTGTTGGTCGTTGTTTAGGTTTTTATCTTTTTTGTTTCAAATCCAAAAGACCTAGTAGTAGAGACTATGTCATGTTACAACAAGACGTTCAAGGAGGAGATGATCAATTTCACAATAACAACGAAAGTAATTGGTTTGTGAAGAGAGGTAATTTTTTTTTTTTTTGAATGGTAATGGTTATATTAAAGAAGAAAAACACCAAATACATAACAGTTCAATTGGGGGATTACATGTTCAAAATTTCCTCCCAGTTGTGAAGAACTTGTGTAGTTCCTATATACTTAAAGGTTTCCTTACTACAGCACCATAAGACAATGGTCTGTTTTACTAATACAATCAGTTCAGCTGCAGATTTTGATCTTGACGCATACACACGATTGTTCCTTTCTCTCCACATATTCCACAGTATTGCATATTGTACTATAGCTGCAACTTCCTCGCTTCTTCCTCTTAAAGTTCTGTTATCCCATTGTTCAAAACAGTGTTGAGTTGCAGGTAGACTAACCCATGCAATTCTAAATGCTTTAATGAAATACATCCATACTTCATGTGTATAAGTGCAATGAAGCATCAGGAGAGCTCCAGTTTCTTCTTGAGTGTTGCATAATACACACAAATCGCTTACATCAACCTCTCTGTCTTAGCATATTTCTGGTAGGGAGAGAATTATGAAATATAACCCATGTCAGAAAACTCACCTTTGGGGGTATATCCTTATTCCACAAATGCTTTACAAAGCTACATTCTTCAAAGGTCCCAGCCATCAGTTCGTAGCATCTCTTAGTTGTAAAATTGTCCATGATTTCAACACTGTCATCGCCTTCTTGAAATACTGGAACAAGTACATCTCTCCACTACAGATCCCACCCTAGTTGTTCGTTTTCATTCAGTCTTCTCTTGAATGTGCAAGTCCATCTTCCGTTATGAACCATGTCTGCTACTGTAGTGTTCTTCTGTCTATAGGCCTTGTACACAACTGGAAACAAATCCTTCAAGCACATATTACCCACCCATTTATCATGCCAAAAGTTGACAGCATTCCCATCCTTTATCGCAATATTTGAATGTTTCTGCAGCACCGATATGACTCTCAACACGTTCCTCCATAAACTCTTGCATTGAGAAGAGCCATCATCAATTGGAATTAGAAATTCCTCTTTTGCTTTGAATTTTTGCTGAATTATGCGCCTCCATAGTGTTGTTTTGCATTTTGACTAACGCCATACCCATTTTGCTAACAGTGACTTATTGGTTGTCCTCAAACTTCTTACTCCTAGCCCTCCAAAATTATTTGGCATACAAATCTGGGACCAAGACACCCAAGCCATCTTCCTGTTTCCATCCACAACACCCCAAAGAAAATTTCTCATTAACTTTATCATTTTCTTCTCTATTTTGACTGGCAGATGAAATAAAGAGAGACAATAAACCGGTAAGCTAGATATGCAGTGTTTAATGAACGCTAATCTACCATCTTTGTTTAGAAATTTCTTCTTCCAAGATGTTTTTTTTTTTTTAAAGGAAACTTCCCATGGCATTGGCACACTGGGAAGCAATTTTATTAAAATCACGAAAAAAGAAAGAGGGGGCTAGGCCTGACCTCAGGAGACAGGAGAAAAAATAAAGAAAAAACTGAAACAAAAGCAAAATGTCAAAAACGAAAATAAAAATACAATCATCTGAATCTGTAAACTGGCAGGCTAGACCTGTTTATGCCAAGCTCCACTGAAGCTCCATTCTCTCTAAAACAGAGTCCCAAACTGAAGTGCATCTTGAGTTAGCGCCAATGGGCATACCAAGATATTTAATGGGTAGAGTTTCAGTTTTGCAACCCAATTCTCTAGCCATAATATCAATAACTTCATCGGCTCCTATACTCACCATAGTGCTCTTCTCTAGGTTCAACTTCATGCCTGTTAAAGCCTCAAAAAGAGAAAGAATAATAAACAACCTTTGCACCTCCTCAACTTTTGCATCTATGAAAATAAGAGTATCATCCGCAAATTGCAGATGTGAAATCATTGTACCTTCTTCTGCAACCTTAAAACCATGAATTTGCCCCCTTTCCACCGCATCATTCATATGTTTAGAGAGAATATCGACTACCAACAAGCGGAGATATGGGGAGAGTGAGTCTCCTTGTCTTAAACCTTTTGAAGGTTTGAATTTCTCGGTAGAAGCTCCATTCACCAAAACAGACACATGAGGAGATGTGACACACCATTTCATCCAAGATATCCATTTGTCTCCAAAACCATGTTTATTAAGAATACAAAAAAGAGATTTCCAATTGACATTGTCAAAGACTTTCTCCATATCGATCTTGCACAAAATACCTGGTTTCTTGTCTTTAATCCTGCTATCCACACATTCATTGGCTATAAGCACTCCGTCAAGAATTTGCTTTTCATGGATGAAAGCTCCTTGATATTCTGAAATAAGGCCCGGCATGACTGTTTTCAACCTTTCTGCAAGTAATTTTGAGAGAATTTTGTATGCACCGCCGATCAAACTCAAAGGCCTGAAATCCCTTCGAGTGCAAGTATATTCTTTCTTAGCAATTAGAATGATAAAAGAGGTATTAAGCCTCCAATCAATAAAGCCATATGTATGGAAATCATGTAACATATTCATAAAATCCGCTTTGATAATATGCCAACACTTCTTGTAAAATTCAGTTGTGAATCCATCTGTTCCATGTGACTTGCAATTGCCTAATTGCTTTATCACATTTCAAACTTCTCCTTCTGTAAATGCCCTCTCTAACCACCCTTTATCTTCAGCTGAAACCTGTGGAAAGTGAAAAACATCCATGGTTGACATCACACTCCCATTATCAGAAAATAAGTTGATGAAATAGTTCCTCAAGTCTTCTTTTATGACATTTTGATCAAAGCAATCGACTCCATTGATCTGCAATTTAGCTATTGTGTTTCTTTATTTCTTTGCACTAGCGATTCTATGAAAATGGCCGGTGTTTGAATCTCCCCATTTGAAACCACTTTGTTTGGCTCTAACTTGCCACGTCCTTGCTTCCATCATGTCGATTGATTTAAGCTTAGCTTTGCTTTCCAATCTGATTTATTGTTGAGTGTCATTCAAAGGCCCATTTTCCTCAATCAAATTCATCTCCCCTATCTTCTCTGTAAGCAATTTCTTTTCTCTGCTTGTCGCCCCATACTCTTGTCGACTCCACCATTTTACAAAATATTTCAGATTTTGTAACTTCAAGAAGTAAACAGTGTCGTTGCTTCCTCCATACTCCATATTCTTCCACCAAAGTTCCACTTGACTAACAAAATTTTTATGTTCAGTCCAATGTCTCTCCATTTTGAAATAAGGTTTACTGGCCAAAGATGGTTTAGTAACCAGCACAAGTGGATTGTGATCAGATTCAATCCTAGTCAAAGCAATTTGGAGAGCGTTTGGAAATGCTTCCTCAAACTCAATGCTAAATAAAAATCTATCTAACCCGCATAATATTGGAAATGCATGGTTATTGGACCAAGTAAATGCTCCTCTAATTAATGGTTGATCGATGAGTTCTTGTTGGAGAATGAAGTTATTCAAAATGCGTTATTTATGCTATCTCCATCTCCATGATTTCTTTCGTCATCATTTCTAACTGCGTTCATATCCCCAGCAATGCATAGAGGTCCAACCCACCAATGACGCACTTCTTCAAGATCATCCCAGAATAGTGCCTTCATTATAATCACATGAACCATACACGTTAGTAATAGCCCATTTAAAGCCAGTGCTCCGTATCGAGAGGTAAAAAACTAAGAGAGATATCAGAGTTGGTAGCCGGACCAAAGTGGAAAACATTCATTCGGCAAATTGGATATCATTGCAATAACGGAAAGAATATCGCAAACGAATGAATGCTACCTATGATGCACACAGTTATGCTCTTAACTCACAAGAAGAAAGCTAAGATTGTAGAATTGGTTCACAATAACGAATGGAAAATCAAGCTGAAAAGAGACTCCCCTGATGCTGCAAAACAAGACCTATCAAGGCTGTTAACTCTACTAGGAGACCCTCCAGCTCTAATTAACGAGGAAGATTCTCTTACCAGCGCAAACAACAATAAACTTTCAACACAGGAGAGCTACAAGTTTCAGATGCAACATCATCCTCAAAACAACTACATCTATGTCTGGAAGAAATACATACCTCCTAAAGCACAAGTTCTTGTTTGCCTAGCTGTACAGAATAAGATTCCCACTATAGATAATCTGAACAAGAGAGGATGCAATATCTCTCCCACATTATGCTCCCTCTTCAACAATACTACTGAAGATGTCAACCATGTGTTGTTACATTGTACTTTTTCCAAAGACATTTGGGACTACTTTGTGACCAGATTAGACCCCACATGGGTACACAGAGAAACCATTAAGGAGCAGTTCAAAGAATGGAAAATTACACATTGCAGAAGACTTGGGAAAAAGGTTTGGTACATGCTACCATTTGCCATTGTCTGGGCGATTTGGTCTCAAAGAAATTCCAGAGCAATGGGAAAGAAGAAAGGCAGGCATAGAGACACTACACGAAATCCAGTTTTTACCAACAACAGCATTAGTCACGGTTTGCATTTCAGCAACGCGCATGCGCTGTTGGGAAGCTCGTAACGTCTTCAATGGTTACTAAAAATGCGATCTGTTACA
>JAJJMA010077228.1:0-12263 GCA_023529015.1 Papaver nudicaule
TGTAACTGTGTAAAATCCCATGGGTTAGACCTTACACAGTACACCCAAATATCATACACAAACACACACACAATCATACCTAAGCATACATCTAGCATACAGCGTCAGATAGAAAGAGAATAAGGTTAGAGATACTTGACAAGCTGATTTACTTGGTTCGCCCTAAGATAGGACTACATCCAAGGATTCCACTATTATAACATGATTACAACTCTTAGTTACCTTGCTAATCTTCTAAATGTTTCTCACAATAAGAACCCTAATTTCGACCTTGGGCTATAGAGAGCAAGTAGAATACTTTTCCTCTCTCTAGACCAATCCGAAATGTGTCCAACCCCTTTCTCAGAGGTGTCCCTCGCTATTTATAGGGGATTACAATAGTGCTATACAGCTAATACAGACAGATTACATTCTGACATTGATTTGTCTTCATTCGCTGATAAAGTATCTCGCCGAGGTATAATTACTTCCAGCGGGTGGTTCTTCCTATGGATAAGGATTGCTGACGAGGATTCCACCGAGTCAACAAGTCAACCCTGACAATCTATCCGTTCTGACGGGTAATGAATGCTCAACTACTTCTCACCAATATTTCACCTTCCCACGCTATACTGATCTTACTTCGCTGATGACATTTCATCTCGCCACTAGGCACTGGTGCCATATGCTTCGCCCACAGCTTTTATTGCTGATTCCATACTTCTCATGAGGGCCTTTTTGATACATCTTAGCCCTTAGGATGCTATTATCATGCGAAGGCATTTTCTACCCTTACATTTTGCCTCTTTCATCTCCAAGATCTTTGATCGCCGGAGGTGAAATTCTTCTCGCCGAAAATGCCATACCACGTTCTCCACTAAGTCTTTACTGCGCCACATGCCCTTCTCTCAGCTTCCGTTACACCACGTGTCCTTCATGCAGCCTTCTTCACTTTACGACTTGTAACCGTTGATGCCCGTAATCTCCGCTACTTCCCCACAATTGGTAACCGCCGGGCGCCAGTTACTCCTCCTTCTCCTATAAATACTGAAAAAATTTTGCCTTAACCTCTTTACCTTCTTCTTCTTCACTCGAACAAAAACTTTAGAGCTTCTCAAACCCTAAACCCCTTTTCCTGCTGTTGCTGCTGCTGCTTTGTTTCTTCACAGATCCCTTCACCAAACATCTCACTATCACTTTACCTTCACTTTTCTTCCTTTCACTGTGTGAAATCCGTGCTTTGATCTCCTTTCTCCATTGTCCCACCGGATTTGTTCATCTTTTCCGGTAGCTTTAGTTTTTCCGATACACCGTGAACTCACCTGAGTCCTTACGTTGATAACTTTCCAGCATTCATGGCTTCTACAACTCAAGCTTCTTCCAGTTCTACAACTCCTGCTACTCAGACTCCCAACTCGCCGATCACTGAAGCTGAATCCCCTTCTTCTCCTGTTGCTACCAAAGTTCCTACTCGTCCATCCTGGAAGAAATGGGCGGAGTATTGCGCCTATGATAAAATCTTCATCGCTCCTTTGACTTTAACGCCTTTAAAAAAGGTGACCAAAGCTACTACTCCCACTACATTGGAAGATCTTCGTACGCCGGAACAACATGGTGAGGGTGCCATAACTGCTTATGGCACACTCAAAGCTGGAAAGGCAGATTTGTTTCCTTTGTATGATCCCGCCGATACTTTTATGTGTGATCTCTTCTTGGCGATAAAGAAAAGTCCTTTTCAACTTACGGCGAATGCAATTCGCATTCTGGTGGAGTGGAAGCTTCGCCGTAGCAACAAAACCAATTATCCAGATCTGTTTGAGAAGGGTAAATTTCCTCCAGAGGCGTATACTGTTGAAAATTTTATGAAACAATACGATGTTCTTCCCTCCTCCATAAAGGGTGAGCCCTGGGCTTATCGCTTTGTTACTAAGAAAAAGTTTGCAAAGAAACCAGAAGAAGTCATGCTTGGTGCTGTAGACGCCAAGGAAGTTACAAACAAGACTGTTACGGCGAGGAAGAGTTCCGAGACTGGCTGGACCAACCTTCCTTGCTTGCTGGGGGGCCCTTGGTTGCTAGGATGGCTTGATGCAGAAAAATTGATCAAACGATTAGATTTTGAAGAAGAACACAAGCGCTTCAAGGATCATGACTTTACCCATTTGGATTGGGCGGAAGAGAAACAATATCTGGATGCCGATGGCAAAATACAAGTAGATTCTCTGGGTCATTGGTTGATACAGTCCAAGAAATCTACCAAAAGAAAATCCTCCTCTCAGGTAACACTTTGCTTTTAGTAAATATATATCTATATTCCTTGTCGCTAGACTTCAAAAAAGGCAGAGCTGAAGATCTAGAAACAAGCATACTGAGTTCTAATTTTTAAAATATATCACATATATTTTAAAAATATATATCTTTATTTGCCTCTGCTTGTTTCGAGATCTGATAGGTGTGCCGTTTATTTGCAGAGTACTCCCACTCTGACTCCTCAGGAAGAACTTCGCCAAACCTTGAAAAAGATCAAGTTAGATGCTGCTGCCGCCGAGAATTCTCAAGGCGATGCCTCTGCTAACACTGGAAGTGCTGTGCCTCCGCCTTCCGCTACAGTACTGCCTCAGCCGAGCCTACCTCGCACTCGGCGATCAACTTCTGGTTCTACAACTCCTTCTTCAGAAAAGTCTCCCATCAATCCAAGGGATAAGACCCCTATTAACCAAGCCCTGGTAACTATTCCCGAGAGAAAAGCGGCGATACAGTGATGACTGAAGCCGAAACTGCAGAAGAAACTCCAAAAATTCCTTCCGGGCAAGAACCTGTTATTCCTCCCGCCAATGTTTTTATTCCTCCTGCTGGGGGCGTTTTCACTCGTCCTTCCGGAAGCACTAACTCTCCTCTCGCCCTTACAAATCTTCACGAAATGCCGTTTGGCGATAGGGATTCTAGGCTCCCGAGAAGGAGTGACACCGGCATGGTAGTAAATAGTCTCGCCGTGTCCTTTTCTCGTTTACTCTCTTTGGAAGAAGAGAAGAGCAGTCCTGCAGCTCGCTACTACGCCGCCATGTTAAAGTATGCTTCAACAGGCCTTGCCCATTCTTCAAGCTTAGCCTCCGTGGCCCAAGGGTTGACCTCCCAAGAACATTTTTTCATGGCTGCCGCGGTAACTACTCATTCTAATGCACTCTTATTGTCTAGCTATAATAACTAGATTTGCTGACCTTTTCTTTCGCTTCTGCCTCAGGGATTTCAACACTGTTTGAGTCTGATTGATACCTTTGACGTTCAAGTCGATATGGTGAATTTCTTGACTGGTGAGAACGAGAGCCTCGAACGCCAGCTGAAGGCGAAAGAAGCAGAAGCGACAAGATTGCTTAATGCTAACCTCAAAGAATCCACGGAGCGTGGAGAACTTCAAGGTATTTTTCCTTCTTAGATTTGCAAACTGAATTTTCTTTTCTTTCTAGTATTTCACCGAGACCCTTAGATCTTGCCCCTTCCAAGGTTGCCGTCAGCATTCTGACACACAACTGAAGCGAGCTGAAACCGAGATAGATAACTTGGCGAAAGCTAATGCTAAGAAGTGCGATATGTTGTACGGCCAGGCTAAGACTATTGAGTGGTACCGCCGAGAGTTAAATTTTGTTAACGAATTAAATGTTAACCTTGATAATCTTCTCAAAGTTTCCCAAGCTGACTTAAAGTGGATGGAGAGCGAGCGAGATAATGCCCGCCGATTAGCTGAGCTTAATAACAAGCGCAAAGAAGCTGCAATTGTGGACCATATGAGGGCAAGCTCCTTACGCTTGGATGAGAAAGCGAGAGCTGATAAGCTTGCCTCTCGCCTGAACACTGCCATCTCTGAAAGAGATTTCGCCGAACAAGAGACACAGAGATGGAAAGATTTCTGTAAGATTCACGGCGATCGTGCCAGAGAACTTGATAATCAATTGAAAGCCCAACTACGGCAAATGGCCACAGTATCCGGTTCTTCTGTAAATGCTAAGTTTGAATCCCATCTACAACTCCTTGTAGAAGCCCAAACTGGTGCTTGTAGGCACGTGAGCGAGTTAGAAGGTAGATATCTAGGATGTTTTTCCACTGGGTTCTTCATATTGCCTCAGTTTCTAACTTCCATCTTTTACTTTCAGGACGAGTCAAACATTTAGAAGAAGAATTGAAGAAGCAGGAGAAGATTGTTGAGGACCACAAGCTATGTACCGAGACTATCTCCAACTTGGCTGGAAAGCTTACTCATCACAATGGTTGCGAAGAGAGACTGCAGCAGGCCGTGGAAGCGCACCGCCAATGTCCTGACCACATCGCTAAACTAAACCTTCAGCTCCAAGACCACAAGAAATGCCAAACCTCCATTGAAGGCCTTGAGAGTAAGGTGAAATATTTGGGCGATATCCAGAGTGGACTCCAAGCTGATTTGAGTCAAGCCCAGAAGGACCTCAAAGCTAAAGATGTTAAGCACAAGGAACAATTACTCCTGATGGACTTTGTCGCCGTCCAAGAATATGTTAACAAGAAATTTCCAGAGATGGGACTCAAGGTTCCGGCGGAATATGCTTTTGCTCCTGAAACTTCCGCTGTGAAAGAGGTTGTGGACTGTGAACAGGATGGCGAGGGGTCTGGGTCTAGTGGCGAAGAAGATGAAGAAGCGGTCCATGAGGAAGAAGAAAAAGAAGAAGAAGAAGAAGAAGAAGAAGAAGCGGAGGAAGAGGAAGAAAAAGAGATAGTGGCGGAGGAAAAGGTGCGGGGACAAGACGGCGAGAACTAAACTGCTCCTTAAGCCTGCAAGGGAATTGACGACTTCTACTTTAACTTTGTGCCTCTGGCCACTTCTTTACAATGAACAATCTCTTTTTATTTTGTATTTTGTTAAGGCAAGTACTTTGCCTATTTTTATTGCTGCCTTGTAAGGAGATTACCCTTAGTCTTTGGTAATAGATATTTTTTTTTTCTTTAAATGTTACCTTTACGCTATCTTCTATTACGCTTGCTTGGTAATAGATATTCTTGCTCCGATTTATGCCTCTGCAAGTGGCTTTTTTAGCCTATCGCTGAGTGTTTTGCCTCAGCAATTATGCTCTTTGAGCTTTGATTTGTCTTCAAAAGACTTAACTTGACATTGAGTGACGGCCTGGTCTTGTACAGCCAACAATTTCAACAACTGACGAACAGTTTCTCGGAGCGACAGGTTTAGACTCCAGCCGTAACCATTACTTGTGCCCGTCGGCGATCTAATATAAGTAGAATGGGTTGCCCTCATAGACTTTAATACACTATAGCTTCCGCCAGAGGTGATGCTATGGCGTAGACGGATTAGCACACCGCGGTGATCGCCGGTATGATGCTACAGCGAAAGGGATCCTTATTTTCTTATAAACACTTACAGATCAACAAGTAACACGACTGGCCTTACACTAATTCCTGGGTCGGACTAACTCTTACAAGTAGGTGCGTTCACTCAATGCAAGCAAGCTTTCTTCATAAGAGATGTTGGCTCTTAATTTTATTAATTTGGGCATTATGCCTCTGAAGATGGCTCATGGCCTTAGTACCTGATCAGGGTTTTGTTATGGCTTTTGTTGCCTTGGGCATTTGTGCCTCTGCGAGTGGCTTTTATAGCCTTTACTGAATGTTTTGCTTCAGTTATTATGCTCTTTGAGCTTTTAAACTTTAGTCATCACTGTAGTTAGACTACCTAGTGAATGAAAGATATGTGTGACACAAGAATTTGTTAACGGGGTTCGGCGCATGATAGCAAACCTACGTCCCCGGATCTTATTTACTGTTATGTTACATCAGTTAATAAGATTTCTTGGGTATTGTGCCCGCCCAAGACTTCGGATTTTACATTGTTCCTTTCAAGGATAGTACTTCTAAGGAACCTGGCGTTCCATGGATGCTCCAGTTGTACGCCATGCTCATCAATTAGTATATACGCTCCTGGTCCAGCCACTCTTTTGACCACATATGGGCCATCCCATACAGGTTCCAGCTTCCTGCATCCTTCTCGTTGAGATGGGGGTACTTCTCGGAGGACCAGCTCGCCGGGTGAGTATTCTCTTGGAATTACTCGCTTGTTATATTCCCTGGCTAATCGCCGATGGTAATTCTCCATATGAGTAAGGGCGATCAACCGCTGCTCTTCTAAGTCATCTAGCTTGGCTAGGATTAGATCTGTATTCAGATTCTTTTCCCATGCCTCATGCTTTGTAGTGGGCAGAATTACTTCAGATGGGAGTACTGCCTCGGCACCGAAAGTAAGTAAGAAAGGAGATGCCCCAGTTGCTTCTCGAACCGTAGTTCTATACGACCACAAGACATTGTGCAAATGTTCACACCATGCCTTTTTATGCTTTTCCAATCTTTTCTTCAGTCCCATTCCAATAGTCTTATTGGTGGCTTCCGCCTGGCCGTTACTCTGAGGGTATAAGGGAGTTGATTTTCCCAGCTTGACGCTGTAATGAGCGAGTAACTTCCTTATGTTGTCGCCGACTAACTCTTTTCCATTGTCTGTACATATCTCCGCCGGAACACCAAATCTGCAGAATATGTTCTCCCAGATGAATGTGAATACCTCTTGTCCTGTTTTCTTCCTGATAGCTTTAGCTTCACACCACTTGGTGAAATAGTCTGTCGCCACAATGATGTACTTCCGCTGTCCAGAGCCTGTAGTTAGTGGACCAATAATATCAATACCCCACTTGGCGAATGGCCAAGGGCTAAGCACTGAATTCAAAGATGTTGCCGGCGCTTTAATTCTTCTTCCATACAGCTGGCATGGTTTGCATCGCTGCACATATTCCTTTGCATCTCTATTCATCCAAGGCCAGTAATATCCTTGCATTCTGACCTTCAAGGCTAAAGCTCTTTGGCCGCCATGATTTCCGCAGTCTCCTTCATGGATCTCCTTTAATAATTTATTACCTTCTTCCCATGATACACATCGCAGAAGTGGCCCGGAGAATGACCGGCGATATAAGATTCCGTCTCGAAGTTCATAGTTCGCCGAGCGGCTGATGATCTGATGAGCCAAGATTTGATTTCCTGGTAAGGTTGAGTGGTCCAAGTAGTACCGTATTGGCGATCTCCAATCTGTTTCTGCTGATTCTTCAACACTTGTTGTTAATACTTCCCATTGCCTTGGTGCTGTTACTGATGGCTGCATTACCCTTTCAATAGCTATTGAAGGAACATCTGGGTCTGTCATCATTGAAGAGATAAAGGCCAGTGCATCGGCGTGCCTGTTATCTTTTCTGCAGATGTGGAGAAACTTGATACCCGTGATCCTCTGGGCATACTCCCTAGCAAGTTTTAGGTACTTCTGCATAGATGGGTCTGCTGTCTGGTATCGCCCAGATATTTGTCGAATCACCAGCTGGGAGTCACTTGTCAATCTAACATTGCTGATTTTCATTTCAATGAGTATCCGCATTGCGTGAATGACTGCTTCGTACTCTGCCTCATTGTTAGTCGCCGGGAATTCTAATCTTAGCAAATGCACTATCCTTGCCCCTTTCGGCGAGATAAGAACAATTCCAATTCCATTTCCTTCTTTATTCGACGAACCATCCACATAAACCTCCCATCCATCAGGCCTGCATTTCAATAAATCTGGGACTTCATGCTCTTGCTCATCCAAGGAGGATGGGATTTCTTCTATCTCTTCTTCTTCGTCAATTGGAAAGTCAGCGAGAAAATCTGCTATAACTTGAGACCGCTGGGCTGTGCGTATTTCATACTGGACGCCGAACTGTTCAATCTGCTGATTCCACTTGGCGATGCGTCCCACTTGCTGAGAGCTGTGCAAAATAGACTCTATTGGAGTTTTTGTGAGGACCACAATGGGGTGAGCGTGAAAGTATGGACGCAATCGCTGCGACGCGAAAACCAAAGCCAGGATCAACTGCTCTATTTTGGTGTAATTCTTCTCCGCCCCTTGCAATGTTCTGCTGATATAATATATAGGCGTTTCCCCGCCCTTGGTTCTTACGAGCACTGCGCTGATAGCGAATGATGTAGCGGCGAGATATACTCTCAATTCTTCGCCGTGCTCAGGTGGCTGAATTGCTGGGAGAGTGGCGAGATACTTTTTAATTCCTTGGAATGCTTCTTCATGCGCTTCAGTCCAATTGAACTTTTCCCCTTTCTTCAATGTCTGGAAAAATAGTTTGCACTTGTCGGAGAATCTGGAGATGAATATGTTGAGAGACGCCAAAGTTCCATTGAGTCGCATAACATCTTTTACGGTTACCGGAGAGGGCATTTCTATGATTGCTTTAACCTTGGCTTGATCAGCTTCTACTCCCTTCTTTGTGACGACATACCCCAAAAATTTTCCTGAAGTTACACCAAATACACACTTCGCCGGGTTGATCTTTAGCTTAGTGATACGCATATGGTTAAATATTTCTCTGAGGTCTTCCACATGAGTTTGCTTCTTTTTGCTCTTGACAAGCATGTCATCAACGTATACTTCCATCGTCTTTCCTATCCACTTTTCAAACATTTTCTGTGCCATCTCTTGATAAGTAGCGCCAGCATTCTTCAACCCGAAAGGCATTCGAGTGTAACAAAATAACCCCTTAGTGGAAAAGAAAGCTGTATGCTTCTGATCTTCTTCCGCTAGAGGTATTTGGTTATATCCTGAGTAACCATCCATAAATGATAGCAACTCGTGACCTGATGTAGCGTCTACAGTCTGATCAATACTTGGCAGCGGGAAACTATTCTTGGGACAAGCTCTGTTAAGGTCGCTAAAATCAATGCAAATCCTTACTCCCTTGTTCTTCTTTGGCACCACAACCATGTTTGCTATCCACTGTGGATATTGTACTGGTCTTATTATACCAGACGCTCTCATTTTGTCAATTTCTGCCTCCACAGCCTCCATATAAGCTGGGGCCAATTTCCTTATTCTTTGCCTAAATGGTCTGACCTTTGGATCAATATCGAGTTTGTGGCATGCTATCGCCGGGTCAATACCTGGCATCTCGTTCATGCCCCAAGCAAAGACATCAACATACTCCCTGAGTAGTGCTTGCAACTTCGCAGATTCATCTTCATTTAGCAGAGTGCCAATTTTCACCATCTTTTGATTCTGCTCATCGCCGATATTAACATCTTTAGTAGGTTCCACCGCCGTGAAATGTAGCTCTGATTCTCCCATCGGCGATGGTTCCTTTAATTGCTATAAGGTCTTATCTCCAGACTTCGCCGAGTCTTCCACCGAATTTACTGAATGCACATACGTGGTTGGATTGGCGATGAAGTCTAGGATTTCTTTCTCCTTAATTGCTTCCTTACCGAGCTTCTTTTTCTCCGCCAATTTCACCCTTCGATTTTCTCGCATTTGCACATCCGCCGAATTGCACGCCTTGGCCACTGATAAATCTCCAACATACTCGGCGACTCCAAATGGTGTGGGGAACCTTAGGCGTTGATGATAAGTTGAAGGGACTCCTTTTAGACTGTGGAGCCATGGTCTCCCCAGAATTGCAGCATACGGCGAGTCAACATCCACAATACAGAGAGTAGTATTCAAGAAGTATTCATCACAAATTTTCACCTTTAATTCAATCTCGCCTTTAGGCTTAGAAGCAATGCCATTAAACCCATAAATGTTGTAAGAGGATACCGTCGGCGAGGGTATTTTCTTGTCTTTTGCTCTCATCGCCTCAAAGGCAGTGTTAAAGAGGATATCCACAGAACTTCCCGGATCAATAAGCACCTTCGGCAGCCTGAACCCTTCCATCTGAATGGTGAGAACCAAGGGGTTATTGTGATTCCTTCCCTCTGGAGGAATTTCCTCAGCGGAAAACCCAACACACGCCTTCATCCATTCTTGCAAAGGCTCTTGCTTGACGGCGACACTACAAATCTCATTTCCCATTCTGTCTCGCTTGTGCACACGAGACATAACGTTATCATGAAATTCATCCCTAGTAATCTTGGAATGCACAATGGAAAAGCAGTCTAATTCCAACAAATCTCGTTCAACCTTAACCTCGTAAACCTTTGGAGCTTGAGCAGGAATGGCCTGAATTGGCTGGACCATGAGAGGAGGTGGTGGCGGCAACTCTAGGAAATCCTGAAATTTCCCCAAGCGGATGAATCTGTGCACTTCTTGTTGTACGCCGGTACAATTCTCAGTTGTATGGCCATGAAATTGGTGAAATTGACAGAATGAGTTGGTATTGGCTGGCGGGATCCTTGGGTTTCCTCTGTTATAAGGATAGCGGATTTCATCCCTACAATTTGAACTTTCAATCTGACCGAATGCATCTGTATAAGAAACACGTAATTTAGGTAGAGTAGCGTCTTGGAAAGGTTGCTGATTGCCCCTACCAAACTTTCTGTTATCTCCATTATATCTTCTATCACCATTCCCATTTCGCCGATTATCTCTTCCTCCACGTCCATAATTTCCTCCTCTATTATCTTGTTTATCACGCCCATCATAATTTTCACGCTTCTGCAAGTTCCAATGCTGTTCGGCGGTAACTAATTGCTGCTGTTTCTCCGCTTCTGGTGCCACTATCGCCGACACGGGATTTTGCGCCGATCTCCGATGCTCAGCCTTCAACCATTCTTTCCTGATTTCTTCTTGATCTTCCGGCGAGAGACTATTAATTGAATGAATTTGTTTTGCTCTTTCCTTCTTCGAGCGCAGCTCCTCTTCTCTGATTTCTTCATAATTCAACCATTCATCCTGCATCGCCCTCAAGGTTTGCAAATCCTTTGGCATATCCCAAAATAGCTTTTGATATAACTGGTCTGTCGTCTCCATACCACTAAGAAATGATCTTATCTTCTCCTTTTCTGATACTTCTGACCCCACTTCACTACTTGCCTTTCTCCACCTTTGAATGAAACTTTTGTAAGCTTCCATGTGTCTTCTCTTAATGTTGAATAACCTTTCTACGCCCGGCCGACTTCTATTGTTCTGGATAAAGGCACGCAAAAACTTGGATTCCAATTTCTCGAAATCCCTAATTTTTCCTTCTTCAAGCCCATCAAACCATGCTAAAGCCTCCTCCTTGAGTGTAGCGGGGAAAGCCATACACATTATGGGATCTGACCCTATCCAAGCTGCCATATCCCGCTTGTAAGCTTTTAAGTGCTGCGAAGGATCTCCCGTTCCATCATAAGTGGAGGTGAATTTAGGTGTAGAATACTTGGGAGACACAAATCCATAGGTGATACAATCATGAAAGGGTGTTTTTTGTGCTTCTGACAATGCCACCCTGTATCTCGATTCTCTCGAAGATCCACTCAGCTCTTTTACCTTGCGCTTTAATCGGCGAAAATCTTTCTTCATCTCTTTATCCATTTTATGTAGCTGCTTCGATCTGCTGCGGTCTTTGTCATCTTTTCCAGGTATGTTCATCCTTCTGCCTCTTTCGTCATATTTCGCTGTTGAATCTGACATTTCTGTCGTACTAGTACCACTCTTCTCAGCTCGGCGAGTTGTATGGGAATTTGAGTAGGAGTGCGCATGGGACCCATGACGAGATGAATGTGCATGAGAGGTATGGCGAGTCGAGTGCGAGTGGGATGCGTGACTTTTGTGTTGTGCCGCTGTAGATGGTGAAAAACGAGAGAAGGGCAAAATTGTCAAAACACTCTCGACACCATGTTTTACTAAAGACAGTTGCCTATTCAGGCTCATCTTTATAGCTCGGGGTGCAATCCATTCCATGAAGCTAAACCCTCTATGAGCTCTCTCTTATAACTCCGGTGGAGAGAGTAATGTCATGGAGCAGTATCAATGGTCTCACCAACATATTAAACCCATCGATCAGCTCAGAGCCAGACCTCGCTTGATGGTACGCGGTGAAAGATCAACAGAGACGTATCCTCACGGATTTCCTCTTAAAATACGACTCAATATACGAGTCTTGGTGCAAACCTCAGAAATATTGAAGTTCCAGGCCGGTCCGGAGCTCTCTGAGAAGCATACACCAGCCTAAAAAGGCCTAAGCGGACTCAATCCCAAATTCAGGGTGGTCTAGCATACCATGGATAAGCATGCCATGACTTCAATACGGGTTGTAGCGTAAGCACGCACGCCACGACTAAGGCACAGGATGCCACGAAGTTAAGCATGGCCAGATGCCATAGCCATGGCGCCATATTCATGGCGCCGCAAGGATTATGCCTTGGCCTAAAAGGCCATGGGCCATGGCGCCATATTCATGGCGCCACAAAATTAGTCATTGGCCAGAAGCCATGGCGCCATATTCATGGCGCCACAAGACTAGTCATTGGCCAAG
>JAJJMA010077233.1:0-12761 GCA_023529015.1 Papaver nudicaule
AAATACGAACTCGAAGATAACACACCACAAAGACAGAGATTCAGGATCCCAATCACAATTTGGAATTTCAGACAGAGCTTCCAAACACTGCCTAGCCTCAAACTATTGTTGTCGCAGATCCAAGTCGAGTGGACTTCCTTTCCGAACACGAAGAGTGGGGAATTCCAAATCTGGGCAGAGGACTCTAGATAGAGAAGTGTTAGATTGATCCATCAACTCTTTCAATATGCGCACTCTTCTAACTTTGGGAAGAGGTGGTTGAGGGTACTCAACCTCCGCAACAAGACTAAGGTTCAGATGATTAGATAGAGGGTACCCATCTCTATAAATGATGTGTTGCTCAGTAACTGAACTAGATTGATCCTTAGAAGTGATTTTTATTTTGCTTTTATTGTTGCGAACTTCACCATAACATACTGATAAAGGAATCCCAAGAAACGAACAACTGGTATCGTGTAAGATGTAAAAACTTGTAAGCAGAAGTAGTGATAAATTTGTCGACCACCAGCTCCAGAAAAAAAACATTGGATCTTGTCTTTATAGCAGCATCGGACCATAAGGTGTCTGTCTTTATCCGATACTGGAAGCTGAGTTGAAGAACAACCGCTTTAAGACCAGTAGAAATTTGAACCGCCGATCCTCCAAACAACAAGAAACAAGGGATGTGTAAAATCCATGGATGAAACTTTGGTTTCACGGACCATTTAGACCTCCTCTTAATAGGTTTCTTCAAATTCCCACTAATTTTTGACCAATCTCTTAGAAGACCATATATCTGTCCTTGTTGAAACTTCATGAACAAAGGACAATGTGTAAAATTTGATTCATGAAAACATAGACCACAAGGAGCATGAAGAAAAACTTGTCGGGGTAGCACAAACTTGAGGAGAAACCAGGGAGTGAATTTAAATACGAAACAGAAAGGTGTTTGGTTGAGTTCCAAAAACTGAATATTACCTTCTGCTTGCAATTGTGTTTGAATCTGATTAATCCCCGGCTGAAACAGACGAAAAAACTGGAACATTAGAAAGGAGAGAGGCAGTAGTAGATTTCCCGGGTTCATCAGGGAGGTCCAATTGAAAAAAAATAATCCTAATTTGCAGAAATCCAAGCCACCAGAGAAGTAACCTCTGAATTCCAAACAATAGCAACTGAACAGTCGCTCCGGAGAGTATTTGTAAATCAAATAACCTAAAATTACCGGAGACTGATTTAAAAGGAAATCTGGCCAGAGTTGCCGGATAAGAAGCTGGATATTGTTGATGTTTATAGACCCACTTTGAAGATGAAACATAAACTAAAACCCTCCTCTTTAACAGATTGAGACTGTGATTTACAACACCACTTCTAATAGATTCATCCAAAAAAACCCACCTGAGAGACTTGTTGTTATACCATGAAACGCCATAGGTGTGACGTTGACGGTGACGGTAACGGTGACGATAACAGTGACGGTGACTGTGACGGTGACGGTGACGGTGACGGTGACAGTGACGGTGACGTTGACGTTGACGTTGACGCTGACGCTGACGGTGACGGAGATGCAGGCGGTGCCGGAGTTGTTGATGGTGACGGAAACTTCTGAAAAATGATTTTGGATTTCTGGATCGCGCAGAATGAGGTTGGCTTCGTTTTGAAGGATTATTAACAGCGGCTGGAAGCGATTTTGATGGAGGTGATGGAGCTGTCGATTCCATACGAGATAGTGCTAACAGATCCATACAAAACAGAGAAAAAAGGCCTAAATCAAAAGCAAAAACGGCTGGAACCATATAGGTATCAGGTTGAAGATTGCTAATAGTTGCCGGAGCAAATGCGATTTGAATTTTCCCCAGTTTCAGCCTTTGCCGGAGAGTCTCGCCGTCAGGAAAAGGACCTCTGCAATTGACACTAAAACAGACGCAAAAAACACTAAAACCTAAATAGACTACCGCAAAACATGATGAGGAAATTAAGGACACATAAGGAGAAGAAGTTTTACCCAGATCTGCTCCATAAAGAGCCGATCTGGGCAGCGGTTGAGCCGCCGGTAGTGGTTTTTTGTTGAGAGAAAAAGTCGCCGGCAAGAGGAGAGAGACAAGAAGAAATTTACATAGAGACCTTTAATATTTGCTACTCACTCTCTATATTAAAAGAGTCGATGCAAAGTATTAAGAGAACAACAAACTAAGTTAATATTACTTCCGTCCCAGAAAAAATAATTCTTTTAACTTTTCATTTTTCATGAATCATAGTTGTCAAAGAGAAAAAAGTTCCTTGCACGGAATTAACTTAGACGGAGCTTATGAGTTATGACCCATTTGTAAAGAAAACTATTTTGGGGTCATGTTACATGTTAATGAAACACTTGACTTGTACGTAGCGCCCTCATTGACAATTGAGTCTGATAACTGCAGTGTCATCAATATCAAATATTTTTTTCTTTGATTTATTGCATAACCGTGCCTTTACAGAGAGTTGTAAAGTCATCTCCCCTGTGACAAGTAGCAACACGAAAAAGATGACCAGACACCACTTAACTTCCTAAAAACGATTGCAACTCTTATTAACATAAACCATTTTTAAGTCCACAATAGAACCTAGGTATGTTTCAATAAGGCTCTAATTTTAACTGACCTTTCTAACTAATAGAAGACACCAATATTAAGATCGGTAATCTTTCGACATATCGATGTCATAGTACAATGGCAAGGTTATTCGGTGATGAAATCAAAAGCTAGAGTTCAAAACTCGTCAACTCTATTTTACTTATCAATCATACCAGGAAAAAGGTTAAAGGACGCACCACCTTTCACCCATGAGTTCATTTTTCTCTTTAATAGGGTACTGTGCTTTTACAATGTTTGAATTGTCGGTTTAAATAAATCTACTACTCCCTCGGTCTCATGTCAATTGAGTTATTCATTCCAAAATTTTGTCCCATAAAAATTGAGTTATCCAACTTAAAAGATCATAATTCTTAAATTACCCTTATTATTATAAATTTTTGTATGAAAAATATGTACTATTCATGTTTATGCTCGCTACGTGTGTGGTTTAACATGCTTTTCCGACGATATACTTTTGAAAAATATATGAGTCATAATTTGAGAGATATATCATTTTCAAATTTTATTATTTTGTTATCCATAAGGATATAATTCGAAAAATACCTAAAAATCTACCTAAATTTTCCTTAAGAATTATGCAAATTTGAAATAGCTCAATTAATATGGGACGGGGGAAATATATGTTTGGATAATTAAGAATTAAAGAGAGGAATGAGTGAGTCGCGAGCATTCAAAAAGGATAATGTAAGACATGTTCCATCTACAAGTAAAGCTTTGAGGATCGGTTCGCAAACGACTCAACCCTGCTTCACTGATTCTTCAAATTCATCATCTTCAACCTCAAATCACCTCTTGTATGTCTTCTTCCTCTATCAATCCGGTCACCCCCTTACCCTAAGACCCTTCCTTGGTTGTGGTGCCTTCTCTTTGTGCCATTTAATCACCTTGCATGTTCAATTTCATGATCTACCATGACGCTGCATGTATAACTACAACCTCAGATTTCGACTTACGCCTGTACTTTATTGCTTCATAACTATGTTTCCGCATCAAGTCACCCCAAAGTCCAACCCCAACTGCCAACCTTCTTCTTTCGTCTCCTGTTCAAAAAGGTTTGTCGTTCTTTCCTTTTCAATTTTGTTCCTGCACCCGCAGTTATTGTTGTGTTTGCATGGTTTCTCTCGCTAGCGCTTGCTGTCTTTTCATGTATTTCGAGTTTTATTCATAGTTTCCGAGAGAAAAAACATTATTCCACCTTTAATTTAAAATCCTTTGACGGTCAAGTCTCAATTGCTAACCGTCAAAATTATGGGAAAAGAAGAGGAAAGAACCGCAACCATGACCAGTATTTTACATCTGCTTCAATATCTCCTTCACACACTAATTACCCTAATTTTTCATACTGGAATCCTAGCCATTTCGGAACCATTGATTCTCGACCATCATTAACCCCAAAGTTTCAGTCCTTCTACAACATGAAAACCTTCCTAAACCTACAAACCTGCCAGTCTGTTTCACTCAAAGTTTGTGTTTCTGTACCCACCGATCTTAACATTCACAAGATTGTTACTTATATTTGGAGTCTGGTGAAGGTCTACCTAGTCAAACTACAAACCAGTCAGCGGTTTTCCAGGTATTCCTTGATAATCTAGAACAAAAACGAATTATTCTCAACCAGCAAAACTGGCTCTATAATGGCAACCTTTACTTGGTAGAGGATTGGTAAATTTTTCTCCAAATTCCCATCCACATGTTTCCTGTCAGGTAAATTTCTGGTTTATCAATTTACAACAGCTAAAGCAGATGATTGAATCCTCACTCACTGGAACTCCCATTGAGTTTAAAATGGATAGGAAACCAATACAAGTTAGAATACAGATCAACATGGCTACCCCCATCATGCCTGGTTTTTTTGTGGAGATTGAAGGAAACCCGGTCTGGGTTCAATGCATCTACCAAAATGTTCCACCAATTTGCTTTCGATTCGAACTTTTTAACCATATTGATAAGGAATGTAAGTCTGATATTACGAGAATGAAGATGCTCTTTCCGTTCTTTCTGTTTGACCGGCTAGGGATGGAAATGAGGAAATACAACAGGGACCAGCCCACAACTGTCACTTGCACCTCATCTCTCATGTGCATCTCATGACTACCCAAATCAAGAAACAAGCCCTTGCTTGGCTTCGGACAAAAACATGACGCCATTGTTTGACCAAGGAACTGAGATGTGGAGCTCTAATGCTACTTCAAACACTACATACTACTCGGATTTTAAGACTGTTACAGAGAAATTGGTGAATTTGAACTACTCAATTCAAACTTCTGGCTATAAATGGTTACCGTCACAGTCATTTCAAACCAGAAATGATGCTTGGCCCAGTTCTTCTTCGATTCCAACTCCTGACAATCATAGACAAGAAGACAAAGGGATAAACAGATTGATTTCCTTTTTGCTGATGATTCGGTTATGACAGGAGTGCCTATATCCAATATAGGGATGATTAATAATCTCCAGGACCACAACCTGAGATATTTACCAGGGTTTTTCTTAAGGAATGCATCCACAAGAAAATGAAATTTATGGCTAACCCAGATGCTAAGATCTCCTTGCAGGTGTCTATGATCAGTGGAGTCCCAAGAGTAATTGTTAACTGCTCTCACTCCAAAGACAGGCAAAACCAAGAAACAATGATGAATTGTGTCTTTTTACTACACCAGCGTCTACTCCACATAGCAACAACACTGCCAACTTTGATCGCTGAAAAATCAACATCCAAAATGCACACACAAATGTCAACAACAATGACTCCAACACTGCTCATGAAGGTAAAGCTCCCATGCCTCTATTACATACATATTCCAGAAGAGCAAGATCACAGACACTCAATAAGAACTCAAACATTAAAGAACATGAGGATGGATTATCTGAAGTCATGCCTCCATCTAAGACCAGGAAGATTGATCAAGGATTATTAATCAATTATGATGTCAATCCATCGTCTAGATCCCATAAGAATTATACCGGTTCAGACTCATGCCCCTTCTCTGATGCAAGACCAGGATGGAAATTCACGGTTCTGGATTTCTCCAATGCTGAAGATCGATCTCAAGAGGAAGTTACTGCTAACATACGAGTGCCTGGCGGAAACCAGCACTCGCATAATAAATGAAGACCTTGAATGGGAACTATCAGACTCTTCACCCTTTGATAGTTCCCCTTCTATGAACTTACTCAATTAAGTCCACCTTGTCTGTTTCCTTTGCTTCTAGCAGCTCATGGAAAGTCCTGACCTTTGGTTCTGCTTCCTTCATTCTGGTTTGTTTTATGGGTTCCTGGTTTCCATCCTCATTAAAATTATGGGCTTCTCTTTTGGGTTGTCCGCCTTGAAGATCTCATGGTCTTCACACCACAAGAACACGTGGTGATATGGCAGTTATGGTGTGTTGTGTGCTCTCGTCTACTTGAAAGCTTTCCTTAGGTGTTTACTTTCTTGGTGTTTTCGGTTTTTATTTCCCGTTCATGTAATACTTAGTCTAATCTTTCTTTGTTTGGTAAGGTCTACTAGGATAGTTGAGATCGAGTATTTAGGTCTTCGGACATGATTTAATTTGTAACTGCAACTCTATATCTATCCCCTCCTTATTAAATAATTACCGATCTTTCAAAAAAAAAGGATAATGTAGGTTGAAATGTTGGTGGTGCACCAAGTTTATAGCAAACCTAGGCGTTTGGTGGGAGAGAATTATGCATGTTTCCTCAAGAAACAATCATTCTCCTACTCTCTTTTTTTTAATGATACAACAAGGGGTCGAACCCCTGACCTCTCCCTAGTGGGGAGGGTAGGTTATCACTGTTCTATATAGTGGAACCTAAGCATTCTCCTACTTGATAAGAAGTGAGAGTAGGATTCCTCCGAAACATGAGAAGTAAATAGGAATAGAAGAGAAGTGGGAGTAAAAATCCTCCAAAACATGAGAATTTTGAGACCCTTGTGAGTGGTAGGCTTATATTTCCTGGTAAAACTAGGGACTAATAAAATTAAGTAATTAACTAAGGGTTAGGTGTTTTATCGCCATCCAATGGCCCAAATTAAGGGGTGTCAAAGGAAATGTAAAAAAGACAAAAAGCGTAGCTCCTGATTGTTTCTAATATAAGTTGTCAATTAAGTAGAATCTGTAGCTCAATTTAGTTATATTATTTGTCGATTGTACTTGATGTTCTTCATTTCCGAAGAATATTACCACGACAGCTAATAGCTAAATCGAACTGCCAATTGTACATAATCGGTAGTTGTATAACTAAACCTAGATGCCGATTCAAACCATTGCATTTTGCTCTGGTTTCTGTACGTAAAAGTAAAAGTTAATAAAATCAACAACTATTTGAATTTTAGCTGCCGACTAAACCAAATTCAGTATTGCAAATTTTTGAAAACTTTCAATTTGGGACTAAATGGTACAATCAGTAACTTAGCAATTTAACGAGTTTTCGATTATCCCTAAAATTCGTTCCAGAGTAGGAATGCGTGAGATAATCGGCAACTATATAAATCTAAAAAGGTTGTCGATTCTTGTTCGACAAAGGTATTAAATGCATGTAAAAATGGAAATTTATTGTATTTTCAACAATTCCAAGCTACAAATATAAGGTTTGAGTATACCTGATCATATACCTCATTCTTAATCACTGAATTCTTCCATCTTGGTTACCACAATCACTAAAGCCTTTTTTTTTTCTCCCAAACTTCTTCTTCTTCACCTCTCTCTCCATAAATCATATTCCATAACCTAACTTAATTTCTATAACTATAACTAACTAATTTAGTCAAATCCTAACTATTAGTTAAATCTAGCCATTATGAATAATAGTAGGATATATGATTTTTGAAATTACTTCAAATACCTCTATTCTAGTCCCTAATTAATTTTCTAGCCCCCGATTGAACGACCGACCGAAGGAAGGGAGTTCTTCTATGGATGGGTTTTTGTTAAATATCCGGCCTCCTTTTTGTCACAACAATTTTTGCATCAACTTTGGAAGAGAAAAACTCGAAATTTTTTCGATTGTGGATCGATTCTTAATGGATTTTTTTTTATAGAGATCTTAACAGCCACATATATGAGAAATAAAAATAAAAATCGAACAAATCCATTTAGAAATGACCAATTTAAAATTGAAATCTCCCGTGATTTTTTTCCTTCATCTTTACTCTTTCAAGTGGGAACGATAATAGATGGTTTTTGTTTATTTTTTTTCTCCCTTTGAGAGCTAATAATCATTATATTTTATATGGGTCGAAACTAATTTCGAGAAATTTGGTGATTCGTGAAATAAAAAGTGGTTTCGGGTGTTTTCACTGTGATTCTGAGCGGTCATCTAGCTTAGCCAGGTTATATTCCAAAAAAAAAAAAAAATCTGCCCCCATCAAGCAAAAGAATAAATTATAGTGTGCAGAGCAGTGGCAACCAAAAGTAAACTTCTAAGAGCAAGCACTATGGTGCCTCTTTTTTGTGTTTTATCCTCACATATTAGGTCTAAAAAAAATCTCTCAAAACACAACTACTATGTTTGAGAGGCGGCCATCGAAAGGCCGCCCAAATCTGGGGGTCGGCCACTTAGTGTACGCCCCCAGTCAAGGTTTGACCTTGACCTGGCGGCCACTGAGCGTCCGCACGGTAACTAGAAATAGACAGAAACACTCAGATTTCCCTCACTTCTTCTTCCACTCTATTCTCGCCTCACCAAAAACCCTCCCAACCACATTTACCCCCTTTAGATTATAGTGGTGCTTTAGGTAGAGGCTTTGCACAATTTTTAAAGGGTTTGTTCTACACTCAAAGGGGGATATTGTGCACCTTTCAATTTCAATTTTCATCCACCAAATCAACCAAGGTATGTAATTTGGTTCTTAGGGTTTACAATTTGATTTATTGTTGAATTTCAATTTTATTAAGTTGATTTTGGTAAGACTATACCCAATTAGATACTCTTTGTAGACACCAATTAGGGGAAGCACAAGTTTAATTAAATAGAGTTGTGGCACCAACATATCCACTACATTTTAGGTAATTGAACTACACTTGAAATTTAAACTAAGCTTATACCTAGAATTACTTATAGAATTAGAAAAAAACATGGTAGAGGATTATAGCAAATACATCATTAACTATCCGCCCAAGGGGAATTGTCATTGTTGTTGTTGTTGTTGTTGTACTCGTTGTTGTTGTTGTTGTTGTTGTTGTTGTTGTTGTTGTTGTTGTTCTTGTTGTTGTTGTTGTTGTTGTTGTTTTTGTTGTAGTGAATCATTGGATTGTAGAGAGGTGGTGATGAAGGGGATGAAGATGATGAAGGGTGACTTACCGTATGACCCAAGTGTGTTTGGGTTAATGGAGTTGGAGTATAAGGAGTATGAGATGATTGGTATGAATGATTAATGGGTGCATATGGTGGAGGAGGGTAAGTGGATGTCAGAGGTTAAAAGGGTGAAGAATGATATGATTGTAATCCTTGGAAAGATGATTGTTGGTTTTGATGAGCATGAGGTTGAGCTTGATTTGCTTGAAACTCTCGATGTTGTTTTTGCAAAATAGCCTTTTGTGTGATGTGGTACCATTCTTGTCCATCCGGTCCAAGATGCGAATAATCGAAGGCCATTATCTTCACATCTTTTTCCTCTTCTAGGCGCCTCGCTTGTCGATCATTTGTTATCACCATTTGGCTAAAAAAAATCATTTGTGCTTGTTTCATTGGTTGGTTCCTCTCTTGGGTTTCTCGTAAGTACCCAATAAGATTACTTGATGAAGATGAGATCGAAAAGGAGCCACTAGAATTGGAAGGGGATCCTTGGAGTGAGGGTGCCTTGGTGATTGTGTTGTTGTTGCGGACTCTGAATTTCTTGTTTTTGCAATCACGATTGGGGCGTGGTTTTGGGATCTCATCAATGTTTGGGTTATTGGAAAACAATTGTTGCGGTTTAGGAATTTGAGTTACTACTTGTGGAGATGATTGAGTTATGGGGGAAGGTTGAGAGACTCTTGTTGTCATAGGATCACCATCCGAATCTACTCCGAGAGCAACTTCATTTGGATGGGCTCGAAGGCTTTGTAAGCTATTCTCGTGTTCTCTCCAACGCGCGTATTCGGCATCGAGAGCAAAATGGTTGTTCCTATCCGTAAAATACGCGGATCGCTCATGAAGAGTCTACAAATGATGCAAAGGTATGGTTAGTATCACTGGTGCAATAAGATTTTTAAATTTTGTGTAATGAAATTCTTCAAAACTTACCAAATTTTCATGATCATAATCCGGATGGAGTCTCATTTGTTGAACTATATATTCTTCAAAAAGTTTGCACTCTTTAAAAGTTGTTCTCACTCTTCTTTGAAGTGAACTTTGATCCCGAAAGTTCACATTCCCATCAGGATTGAAAAGTGTGAATGTTTGCAACACATGTTTCATGGTGTGAGACTTATTTGGATCTTTTTCCTTAACCTTTTGCATTTGCACCGAATACAAAGCTCTCATTAGAGCACTTAGCTCCGTGGCTTCCTGATTCTTTCTAGCTTTACTCCTTTTTTGTTGAAGTGTTAGTTCCACGGGTGGTTGTTGTCGTTGTGCTTGTTGTGATGTTTCTTCCGTTGGAGTTTGTTGTGATTGTGTTGTATCCATGGTGTTTGGGTAAAATACTTGAGAGATGGAGCTAATGCTTGAGAGAAAAAAAATGTATTTGGATGTAATACTTGGTGTGTTTTTTGAAGGTAAAAAATGGTGTGTTTATGTAGAGAAATGGTAAAATTTGAAACTAATAGGGATAGATCCGTTAGATCTACAGTGAGTTGATTTGATGATGATCAGATGGTTGTCAGGGTTTGATAGTTAATCTGAACGGCTAGAATTCTAGGCGGCCATTCACTGGCCGCCCAGGGCGTACACTGAATGTACGCTTAGTTTGAATTGTAAGGTTCCCGCCTTAACTTGGTTGGAATCGTTGGTGCAATTTTAACTGTTGCAGCGGTTCTGATTACAACTACAATGGTTAGAATGGTTAGATGCCGCAACTTGGATTTGTATTACAGCCTAACACAATTACAACAACAATGATTAATTATCAAATAACAACATCCTTAGTTGACAATTATAAAGGGATTCATTGATTGAAAATAAAAATTACATTGCGAAAAATTAAACTACTTCACTGCAAATATAAAACTAAATAAGATAGAAACAACAACATATGCGGGCGGTAAAATTTGGATATGGATTACTTCATCTTCGCTTGAATCATCAACGTTGACTACTTGCCTCATCAAAATAGCCCTTTGTTTTTTCTTATAGTACCTACGCTCGTCTGGGTCGAGTTGCTTAAGATCCACCCTCATAATAGCCGCTTCTTCATGTTGTCGTGCTTGCTCCTCTGCTCGAGACCTAGCCGCTTGTTGTGCCCCTATTAAATCGACCCACATTGTTTGTTGTTGCAATCGTTCGACTTCCTGGCGCGCATAGTGTTCTTTCAGATACTCAAATAGCTGGTCGCTCCCTCCATTAAGTTCAGACAACTCCTCATTTTCATCTTTGATAATCCCCTTCCTTATATCTTTTTGACGACTTAACTCTCGTTTAGCAGCCTTGTTACCAATGGGCCTCGAAATCTGCTTATAGTTCCAACACACTCGTTCATTTGGTCCTGCTGGTGTTGACCCAGATGCCCGAGTGGGTTGATAGGTATTATCACTTGGATTCACGTTTTGCTGGACAATCATTTCATAATCGAATCCAGGAACAGATTCTCTGAGAAGTTGGTACGATTCATCGTACTTGAAAGGTCCTCCTGTTTGCCTTTGGAATTGATCTCTACCTTCTCGAGTCTACAAAAATCATCATAAGTTTAGTTAGTATTCATGAACCTCTGTATTTATTTGTATATAAAATAATTTGTTTAAATAACTCACCAAGTCCTCGTGTGAAGCACCACTCCTGTTTTGGCGATGAATTGCAGCAAGAATTGATACGAACTCCCTTACATCCTTCTTGATGACAGTAAATCTAGATCTCATCGATTTCCAATCTCTGTCGTTGGGATTTTTAGTAACCACAACAAAGATCTCAAGAATCTTTGACCAAAATTCCTCTTTCTTTTGTCCAGAACTAACTGCACCGTCTATAGCTATAGCGATATAAGCATTTGTAAGAGCAATATCTTCATCCGTAGTAAAATTCCTGACCATATTGAAGCAAAATGAAAGAAAGACTTTGAGTGAGAGATAGAATGAAAAATCAATGAGAATGGTATGGATTGGGATGAATGTTGAGTTGGGGAGAGTGGGGTGTTTTTATAGTGAAAAAATCCAACAGATCTATTTTTACTGTAGCTAACCCGAACGTTGGGGTGTAACTGGGGTGTAAGGGAAAAAAGGTCAAACAAATTAAAAATCGAGAGACGGCCACTCAGTGAGCGCCAAAAAAGGGGCTTACACTTAAAGGCCGCAGACGTACACTGAAAGGCCGCAAGGTGCGTACCCCCAGTGTACGCCCCTTAAAAACGACATAATACTTGTAACACATGTGAGACAACTTTTATGTTGTCTCAGAGGTTTTACACACATTTAAGGTCTTTTGACCTACAGTACAACTTCTTTAAAGTAATAGCCTTGGAACCAAGAAAAATTATTATTTTAAAGAGATTATTATTTTACACAAATTTCTTTATCTAAAAGACAGCCAAAAGCTGAACTTGTTTTATTACCTGAGAAGTTGAAAGATACTATTTAAAGAGACGGCATCTATAAGATACCAAAAAAATACTGTTTAAAAAGACATTACATATAAGAAGTTACCTAAAATACCCCCCTTCTATTGTATTTAGACATTTATAAACTACAAAAACTAAAAACTGAAATTGCCCGGACACTACCCAATTCCCAGATACTTCATATTGTTGCTTCCTGCTAATCTTCCCAACATACTCGCCCAGATATGCGCCCTTCGCAATTGGATCCAAACATCTCACGCCCCAACCTTTTTGTGGAGTACGGAAGACCTGCCAACGAACGCGTGGGCACATACGTCGCGAATTGAGATTCTAGATGAATAAGAACAGACCTTCGTAAACAGAAGGAGAAAAGAATGAGAACAGTATACCTCAAGCTGGTGTTGCAATTCACACTGTGTGATTCTGTTTTTGCAGCGAGAACCACAACCACAATGTTCTCC
>JAJJMA010077239.1:0-13039 GCA_023529015.1 Papaver nudicaule
AGGTTATGTTATCTTTATTAAATTTCTTAATTATAAAATACAGAATATGAAGATGACAATTTTACCATTTTGGGCAGGAAACAATCAAGGAACTCCACCGAAGGGCTTGTAATGAATTCAGACTTGAAATTGAGAAAGTAAGTCCTCAGGGAATCACATTTTTAACTATGTCATTCAGTTGGATAATATGTTAATACTCGTGTTTTTGAGCTGCAGAATGTAATTTGGGATTACTACGGCAATCGGAAACATGATCTGAAACTTTAGATGATGCCAACATACAGATGAGACAGAAGGTATGTCCTTCTTTACACTCGGACATCTAGACAAAGATAGTATTACAATTGTATGATTCAACATTCCCTGCATTGGGACCACATGATTTGCCTGCCTTTTGTTAGTGCCTTCAAAATATATCCCTTTCCTTTCAGTAGTAATTGGTTGTTAAAAATATGAAGAATAATGTGTAAAATCAGCAGCAACTCATAAAATTTATAAATGTAATGCATTGGATACATTCCTTTTTCTCATTGCCTTGCAGGTCCAAGCTCTAGTATTTTGTTTGTATACCATGATGTCCGTAGTCTAGCACGTCTATATCATTGATGTAACGAGTGATCCATTCAGGGAATATGTTTTTATCTCCTGTTGTTGCCAAGTATCAAATTCACACATCTTTTATGTACCTGATTACTTAATTGGTTTTAGAATCAAAATTGGCTATCGTGTAGAACAAGATTTTAGTTTCATTGAACTCTCTCTCTTCTTAGAAAACACTTAAAAGATGCTGATTTTAGTTCTCTCTCCCTCTCATATGGATCATGGTCACATATCTGATTTCGTTTTCCTCTATGTCTATGAGCAGATATGGGTGGGCCTTCCTGAAAAGGATGATCCTGTGCCGTCGTCTGTCTCTATTGAACCTTACCACTCAAGCATGTTCAATACTGGGGGTCTGTCAGTATGTAAGGATGTTGTTCGTGGTTACAGTACAGAGTTTTCTCGAGATCACAATAGGGATTGCCAAGTTGGAGAAGTGGACAATTCAAATGGAATTGTTGATGTTACACGAGGCTGTGTGAAGCAACGGCCCTGAACCATGCATCATCAACTAGCATTAGTTAACTATGTCGATGAAATATGCCCCGTAACAATCAATTATTGTAGTAAAATGAAATTCATTAACAATAATTACCACAATTCCTTAAAATAGTGATTTTCTTACTACGACCCATCCCAAGTTGTTGCATATAGAACCACAACTTGACCTATTTTGATTTACCCCAATTTGTATGCTCTGATCGATATTTTGATTTACCCCAATTTTTATGCTCTGATCGATGAGACATGGCTAATTGTTTTCATTGAAGGCATTAACTAACTCCGATTAAACTATGTCATTCAATTCATCTTTGAATTCGTTGACGCACCAATTATACACTATATAAGGTCGATACTCGTAGAGAATGATTTCCACATCCATCAAAAGAATAAGATCAAATTTTTCAGTAGCTGATAGAAATGGAAAGCAAAAAGTTCATGAGTTTGTTCCTTGTTGTGGTTGTGATCCTCTCGATCCCTTTTCCTTCCGCGGATGCTTATGCTTCTTGTATGTCCAAGGGCAGCGGTTGTGGAGGTAACACCCTAAATAATAATTGTTGTGCCCCATTGTGGTGTAGTTACAGTGGTCCATCTTGGGCAGGGGGTACTTGTATGGAGTTTGATCCTAATGCTTACAGAAGCACAGGGGATTGTATGTCCAAGGGCAGTGGTTGTGGAGGCAACACCCTGAATAATAATTGTTGTGCCCCTCTGTGGTGCAGTTACAGTGGTCCGACTTGGGCAGGGGGTACTTGTAAGGAGTGATTGATTAAATATGGGCTTAGTGTGTTCTTTTTACTTCTTGAGTTTCTATGTCTAGTTGTTTTTAGGTTCTTCAACAAGATCATTGATATGCAGGTCAAGTGGGACCAATCCAAGCTAGCTAGCATGCTCAGTTTCTTACGTTTTTCTCTTGTTCATTAATAAAATTAAGCCCGATCTTCACTTTCATTTTCCTGTGATTTTCATACAGTATTTTTTTTACATAAAAACTAATTTTAACTCTCTATTAGCTCATTAGACATGTTTAAAGATCGATGGGTGAAAATGAAGATTCCATTGGGTCCTACTCCTCACCACATTTGTGAGGGCCTCGAAAAAAATCACAGTCGACATGATTTTCTAGGGCCCCGTAAATGTGGTGAGGATCCGATCTAACCTTCGTGAAAATGGGCGTTATTGTTATCAATTTGATTACTTGCTCGAGAAATCAAACCCATTCTACAGCTCTCAAACTTGTAAATTTATTGTGCTTAACAATGTCATGATAGACACAAACATTACAAATATTATTCTCTCCGTCTCACTTTAATTGAGCTACTTCTTTTTCTATTTTGCCTAAAACTGATATTATGGATATTATTATTACTCCACATAAACAACCATTATTATTATTTTTTTTTATTTTTTTTTCGGTATGCATTAATTTCCAAAAAATTTACGCAGGATGTGTTCCTTCTTATAACTAGGAAAAACAATCCCAATTTGGACTTTCCTCCTAAGACATTACTTGCGCAGTCTCGGCGCAGATTCATTTGTTGATGTCTGGTAGTCAACATAAAGATTTTCAGGGAACCATGGATCTGACTGTGATCGTAACCTTGTGTGAACTCAATTATTTTGGGAGAAATACAGTAAAACCTCTTTAAAGGAATACTTCATAGGAATAACCTTCATATAAGAATAAAAATTTCCGATCCCGACTTGGGCCAGTTCTATTTAAGAATAACCTTTATATTGGAATAAGTCATATTTTTTTCTGGTCCCCTCTTAATAACATTACCTCTATATAAGAATAATTGACATTACATAATATAATAATATAAGTTTTTCATACATTTAAGTTTAACATAAAAAAAGGTGTTTATCTAAAGTTGTTTTGAGATAAACTTCAGCTAATATTTGTATTATCTAGGTATTGTTTTTGTATTTTCTATGGATATGAATGTATTCTTCCTAAGTTTATGTATAACAAATTTATACTTATACAAGAACGAAACAAAATTAAATTAGTATGTGTGTTATCTAGGTGCATTTTTGTGTTTTCTGTGCATATGAATGTATTTTTCTTAGGTGCATGTATAACAAAAATAAAAAAATCATTTTCATGTGGACCTTCATATAAGAATAACCTCCATATAAAAATATTTTTTTATGGCCCTAAAGATATTCTTAGATAGAGGTTTTACTGTATGAATGCTAGGTGACTGTTTCTTACAAAGCCCCTTCCCAGGTTGTTGCATTTATAATCACAACTTGGTCTATTTTAAATATTTACCCCAATTTGTATGCTTTGATGAGTACATGACTAATTGTTTTCAGTGAAGTCAAAGATTTCGGCGCATTAAGTGGTTAAAATTATTTAATCACAATTCATCTTTGAATTCATAGGTTTCCCTGACACTCAACGATCAACCTCTGGATTTTGTGTGTTGCTTGGTTCCACTCTAGTCTCTTGGCAATTAAAAAAACTGCAAACTATCTATAATCAACCACTTCATTACTCTGTCTTGGAGACAATCAACAATATGTTATCCTTATCTTAAAATCCCTACCAACTCGTTGAATTACCAAACGATTGAGATAGCACTAAATAGACGCCATATAAGGTCGACATTATCATTTTCTATCATCCATCAAAAAAAAGTATAAGATTAAATTTCAGTAGCTGCTAGAAATGGAAAGCAAAAAATTCGTGAGTTTGTTTCTTGTTGTGGTTGTGATCTTCTCGATCTTTTTTGCGTCTGCTGATGCTGCTTGTATGTCCAAGGGCAGCAGTTGTTCAGTAGCTAATAGCTGTTGTTACCCATTGAAGTGCAGTTTCCTTTCGATTTCGGCGGGAGGTACTTGTGTGGAGACAGTTCCTTACACTGGTTGTAAGTCCAAGGACAGCAGTTGTGGAGTAGGTATTAACTGTTGTTACCCGTTGCGGTGCGTTTTCCTTTCGATTTCGGCGGGGGGTACTTGTAAGGAGTGATTGATTAAATATGGGCTTAGTGTGTTCTTTTTATTTCTTGAGTTTCTATGTCTAGTTGTTTTTAGGCTTTTCAACAAGATCATTATATGCAGGTCAAGTGCGACCAATCCATGGCTAGCCAGTATATCCATGCATGATCAGT
Source organism: Papaver nudicaule (assembly GCA_023529015.1). Lineage (NCBI taxonomy): Eukaryota > Viridiplantae > Streptophyta > Magnoliopsida > Ranunculales > Papaveraceae > Papaver > Papaver nudicaule. The sequence continues at coordinate 4,221 of JAJJMA010077239.1, forward strand.
TTCTTATGTTTTTCTTTGGTTCATTAATTAATAAAATTAAGCCCGATCTTCACTTTTAATTTCCTATATATTGTTTTTACACGAAAACAAATTTTAACTCTCTCTATTAGCTCGTAATACATGTTTAAAGATCTAAAGATTGGTGAAAAAATGGGCGTTTTCAGTTTGATTTTACTTGTTCGAGAAATCAACTCATTTTACTGCTCTCAAATGAAACATTACAAAGTAATTACAGTCCAATGAAAAGTGTAGTACGTAGCTAGATGGGAACATTGCAACAGACAGATACACGATGCGAGATTCTGATCATATGCATAAAACACACTCCATCAACAACCAAGTCGGGGTCAATGTTCTTCACAATGCTCTTCTGCACTATGTTTCGGGGCCAAGAAAGCAAAACGAAACAATAAGGGGAAAATTCTAAAAATAATCAGAAATAATAATCAAAGGATTGATTTATAATCAAACCCTTTGAGAAATTAAGTTAACTACTTACCGGGATGGGAGGTGATAACAACTAGAATCATCATAAAGAGAGAATGTTAGGATCCTTAGTCCCGCTCCCACATGTTGCCTAGGCCAAGGCTAAGTGAGATGAGTTCTCCCCTAAAACACTCTATTGTTCCTTTCGAAAACTCCAAATTGCCAATGGACATGTAATCCCATTGACTGTCTCTTATACATTTTGTATTTTCTGTGCTTTCTCGGCACTTTTGGAATGAATTTTGCTGTTTCAAAACTATGAGATGCGTTCTACCAATGGGTTTCAATCCAACCTAATTATTTAGTTTTAGCTAATCCATGTCATCAATCCTAAACTTATGGACTCTACTATTGGAGATAGATTTTCTGGAAAATTGGTTCTTAAATCCTAGCAACAAAAATTATCACTTTCTCCCACTATCGGACATGCTCTAGGAGTATTCTTGTACAAGACTGTATGATGAACTTGTAAATTAATTGTGCTTAACAATGTCATGATAGACTAGACCCTATCTGCTCATGCGTAAATTACTGAGTTAGAGAGATATGATATGGATATACTTCAATCTTACTTATTGTTTTTTAAGTGTCCATTATTGCCAAAGATTTCACGCAGGATATGTTCCTTGTTAACTAGGAAAAACAATCCCAAATTTGGACTTTCCTCCAAAGACATTACTTGGCGCGGATTCATTTGTAGTCAACATAATGATCGATAAAATATGAATGCTACTTGAGTGTTTCTTACTAAAACCCTAATTCCCAAGTTGCTTCACATAGAAACCCAACTAGGTCTAATTTAATATACCCCTATTTGTATGCTCCGATCATGGGACTTGGTTAAATGTTTCCATTGAAGTCAAAGATGACGACGCATTAATTGGCTAAATTACAGAATGTAATCAATTCATCTTTGAATTCATAGGTTTCCCTGACACTAGACGATCAACATCTTGAATTTTGTGTGTTGCTTGGCTCCGCATGGGCAATGAATGAATCCAGTTTTCCATGCACGCACAAAGCACATTAAGCTACCGATGTTGAATTTATCGATCTCTTCCTACCTCCAAATCGCAGACACCCCCACCAAAGGACTATCTCTTCCACTCTTAGCTGGTCTTAGAGACGAACTAATGCATATTTTCTAGCCTCGTTCAGTTTGAGGGGGAGTATTCAGTATTAGATGTAACTAACAACTTTTACACTCTAGTTTTATCCTTTAAGGATATGCTTACCACATACCTTAGGGCTCTGTCAGGCGTCCTTATCCTAGGATTGTCTTGGAGACAATCAATAATATCTTAGAGACAATCAATAATAACATATCCTTATCTTAAAATCCCTACAAATTTGTTGACTTCCCAAACCATTGAGATACCACCAAATATACACCATTCTTATTTCTTCATCCATCAAAAAAGTATAATAAGATTAAATTTCAATAGCCGCTAATGGAAGCAAAAAAATATTCATTAGTTTGTTTCTTATTATGGTTGTGATCCTCTCGATCTTTTTCGCGTCTGCTGATGCTGCTTGTATGTCTAAGGGGTCGGGGTGTGGAGGCTTCACCTTCCAGACTTGTTGTGCCCCACGGTGCAGTTACAGTGGCCCGTATTGGGCTGGGGGTACTTGTAAGTTGTAAGGAGTGAATGATTATATATGGGCTAAATGTGTTCTTTGTATTTCTTGTGATGTTTTTTGGTTCTTCAAGAAGATCATTGAAATGTTATATTGATCAAGCTAGTACTAGTTATATGCAGGTCAAGTATGACCAATCCTATAGCTAGCTAGTACTTACGTTGGTCAATAAATATCCATGCATGATCATTTTCTTATGTTTTCTCTAGTTCATCAATAAAATTAAGCCCCATCTTCATTTTTATTTTCTTGTGATTTTCATATAGTAGCGATAACAGTATCGTGACAGTAAGAATCACGTCACCCTGAGCATTAACTGCACCACCTCCTCCTCCTCCTCTGCAGTATTGCGGTCCAAGCAAACAAAACGAAACAAAGGTGCTAAGAGAAAAATCTAGGCACCCTTTTATTGTGGACCGGTATATTGGTGAGTTCTGCCCATGTGTTCTTAATAGATAGAAATCCTAAGACAAAATGACAACAAGTATATCAATCAATTTGTTCAATAGCAATAATGCTATGGAGGCTTAAGAGGGAGTAACAAGTTTTCCTATAGTTTGCACGGGACACCTCATTCGGCAACTCACTTGACCGAATAAGATTAACTCTCCATAGCCATTTTTGATGCAATAACATGAAGTTTCCAAACTTGTCCCTTAAAAATGTCCTTATACAGGACTATACGATGAACTTGTGCATTGATTACAAAGTTGCTAATTAACAAGGTCAATCGATAGACGCATTGATTACATATATTATTTATGTATTGCTCAAGCGTAAATTACAGAGTTAGAGATTTGATCATTGGCATGCATTAATTGCCAAAGATTTCTTGCAAGATACGTTCCTCCTAATATCAGTCGCCCACTTGGTGCGAATTCAACAAAAATCAAAATTTCAATCTAGATTCTAGCGCTAATTAATCATGGATCTGACTGTGATCGTAACCAAGTTGATGCATATAGAAACACAACTTGGTCTGTTTTAAATTATCCCTATTTGTATGCTCTGATCATGAGACATGGCTAATTGTGTGAACTACAGTCGAAGATTTCGACTCGGTAATTGGTTAAAACTATTAATCAATTCATCTTTGAATTCTTGACTTCAAAGAAATGTGCACTATATAAGGTCGACATTCATAGAGAGCTATTTCCTCATCATCATAAAAAGTAGTACAAGACTAAATCTTTCAATATAGCTAGCTAGACATGGAAAGCAAAAAAATCATGAGTTTGTTTCTTGTTGTGGTTGTGATCTTCTCCATCTTTTTGGCTTCTGCAGATGCTGAGGAACTTAGATGCATGCCCTCCGGCGGCGGTTGTGGACCTTACCAACTCCTTCAGTGTTGTAAGATAGGCTCGTGCAAAATTCCCCGGGGTGCTTCGTGGGGGGGTACTTGTGCGTAGTGATTGATTATATCAAGGGCTTAATGTGTTTGTTGTTTATTTATAACTTTGTTGTTTTTTCGGTTCTTCAATAAGATCATTGAAATGATATATTGATGATCAGTAGCTAGATATAGGCAACCAATTCTAGCTAGCTATAGCTAGAACTATTGATTGGTTAAAATTAATATCCATGCATGATCAAGTTTCTTCTTATGTTTTGCTTTATGTAATTTGTATTTCTTGTGTATCAATAAAATTAAGCCCCATCTTCATTATACACTCTAGTTCATGTGTATTTATATCGAGTTGTTTTTTTGGTTCTTCAAGAAGATCATTGAAATGCTGTATTGATCAAGCTTGTACAGTACTAGTTATATGCAGGTCACCAATCCTATGGCTAGCTAGTACTTACGTTGGTCAGTTAATATCCATACATGATCAGTTTCTTTAATGTTTTCTCTAGTGCGTCAATAAAACTAAGCCCCATCTTCACTTTTATTTTCTTGTGATTTTCATACATAACATTAACAAGAAATTGAAATACAATCTTATAATACCACCAATGAAAACTGCAGTAAGTAGCTAGATGAGCACGTTACAACAAATGCTGCGACATTATTTTTTCATTTTTTTCTTATGCAAAGAAAATTTTATTATTGATAAAATAACCTGGTATTTTTTTGGGATGTGGTGATTCAATGGGGACTGTGTCCTTCAAAAATTGTCATGGTTTTCGCTTTGCACTGAGACAACTTAGTAAAAATCGTCATGGTTACTGCTTTTTAGTATTATGATTTTTGGAAGACCACAACCCCCGTTCAATCATCAAAGCCCCAAAAAATCAGATAAAAAACTTAGTTTGATTGAGAAATATATATGATCTTCAACCAATCATGTCATTATTTCTAGCTAATACAGCAACATGTCTAGTGGTATGTCATGGTAAAATTCGAAACTCAGACATTCTTCCCAAGATTTTCTAACGGACTTGCAGTACCAAAAGTCTTGAAAGAAAATTTTAGTTTTAGCCTCCATGACTATCCCTTGATTAGACCAATCATGAATGAAAAACTATTGTTGTTTTTTTCAAAAGTAATTTGATAATTAAAGAGTGATAACCCCCAACTTCTGTTACACACCGACAAGTCGAAATTCCGATAGGTTGGTCATTTATCCAGCCGAAAAAAGACAAAAAAACGTGGTATAAACTATTCGGCGATGTTCTTTTTCTTCCAATTTAATCAAATTGAATGCCATTTGTGGATACCCCAAGTCCATTAGGGCCTAATGGGTTTGACACATACTGAGCTAAGTTTATCTAGTTGGGCTTGGTCTTAGGCATCTTGATTGCTTAAGGGATAAAGGATGGCAATTATGTTAATAAATGGCTAAGAGGACACATGGCAATCAAGGAATGAAAGGGAGTCTCTATAAATAGGGCTCTAAAAGGATCATTGAAAGGGGGTTTTTTTGGAAAAGAGAGAGAAATAAGACTACATTTAGAGAGAGAGAATAAGAGAAATGAAGTGAGTCGGATTGCTACCTCTGTGACTCGGATCGGATTGATAATCTTACCCCATTCACAGTTGGCGACCACACCGGGAGACTGATTTCGAGTCCAGCGGAAAGCAACCAACACAAGCAGAAATGAGCGCATCGCAAAAGAAAGCCGAGCGAGTCTCTGCATTGGGCGTGGACTTCGTCTTGGTAGAGAATGAACCAACAGACAGTGATACCGACGACGCGCAAGGAGGCGAAAAGTATCTGTGGGAATTGTGAACGCGCTACCACATCAGCGCGGGAAAGCGAAGAAGTCGCACCATCCACCACTGTTGACGCACGTGACGCAAGTTTAGACGAGATGCGACAAGAGTTCGCGGCGCAAGCAAAGAAGCAGCAGCATCTAATGACAAGGTTTAGACAAAGGGAAGGCGCGGTCTCTTCAGAGGATGCCGGTCCGGTGAACGGAATGTTCGATGAGCCAAATATGGCCGGAATCGTTCCCGGAAAAGCGAAGCACGCGGCCACGGAATACTCAACCAAGTGGGTAGAAGCAGCACTTCTTCGGCACGCCTACGATCATTCGCCCTGATAACAGGGAATGGATTGGCGGAGTCAACTAACAAAACGCTACTCAGGATTCTGAGCAAGACCGTCCACGACCATCACAGGGTTTGGCACGAGCAGTTGCCCCTAGCGCTATGGGTTTACAGGATTTCCAAGCGGAGTTTAACAGGAGCGTCTCCTTATTCTTTAATTCTACGGAGAGGATGCCATCTTGCCAGTTGAAGTAGCGGTATCATCGGATGGAGTAGCAATGGCTAGCCACACGGAACCAGACGATGTAGGCAGAATCGCGCACCTTGACGCGCCCGCAGAACGTAGGGCGAGGGCGGAACATTTCGCTAAAACTTACAAGAGCCACTAAAGCGTGTTATTATAACAAAAGGTAATACCGCGTTCTTTCGAGGTTGGTGATATTGTGTTAAAAATCGTACAGCACGTGCAGCAAAAGGCAAAAGCTGGGAAATTCGCAGCGGATTGGCGCGGGCCTTACATCGTACGGAAAATTGCAGAAAGCGGCTACTATTACCTCAACCACATGAGCGGTAGGGAGATCGATGCCCCAATCAATGGCAAATGGATTAAGTTATACTATGCATGAGCGGATAAAGCTGGAGGTTAGGAGTAATCGTTATACCTGTTTATTGTTTATTTATCTTACTACGTGTAAATCTTTTTAAATAAAATAAAGGGGAAAGGAAAACAATATGCCCTGCCCATTCATCTATAATCAATTCTTGGTCTTATGGGTACCGAAAATCCAACAGGAGCGCACTGAACACGCTGCCTCAGGAGCGTACTGAACACGCTTCCCTTTATAACAAAATCGATTTAACACAAGGGCACTGATCACCCTGGTCGATTGGGCACTGATCACCCTGGTCGATTGGGCACCGAAAACCCATAAGGAGCGCACTGAACACGCTGCCTCAGGAGCGCACTGAACACGCTTCCTTTTATTGGAACACGCTCGGTGGTGCGCCTGATACGCGGCCACTCTAAGACAGGCGTTATACCAACTGATTATTCTACGCTGTTTATCAAACTATTGGAACGTGCTCGGAGGGTCGCCTAGAACGCGCCCTACCAGTAAAAGATCATTTTTCCAAAAAAACGCCTTGGCGCGTCTCAGTTATGCAAAAACCAAATCAATTTTATCATAGGCCTACGCGCCTTCTCCCTAGCCTCGAAGAGGCATATAAAGGAACTTCTCTCATCCTTTGACATTATATCTTATCCAACACAAAACACATCAATAACACTAGCCCACGAGGCACATCTACAAGGATTTTTTTTTTATTTTTAGATAATATAAAACAAAGGCATCCATAACAAACCTCGCCTCTCTTTCACACTATTAGGCAAACACAAAGAAAATCAGTCGACTAACAGAAAAGCATACCCTTACAAAAATAAGAAACACTACACTCAAATCAGGCATTGGCCAGATTGGCCAACCTCGGCTTCACATTCAGCAACGCGCTTTACAACAAATTCAACAGAACCCCGCGCGTATTTTACATAGTCTTCTTCTTTGGAAAGCTGTTACACGTGGTCGTTATAGCGATGACGCGCCTTACCTCATAAAACTGAATCCGCACTTGCGCGACGAATTAATCCCATAGTCTCACATTAATCAGACAGGGCCGCACGAATATCCTTACACCGCTGCTCATATGAGGGGTAAAACTCTAGTCTGTGAGAGGACATCACGTAAGCGTTTTGCCTTTTTCCCCAGATTGGCACAAGCCAGTGCGCCAGGAGTAGCAAAAAGAGCTAATACCCACAGACCACCCAAAGATGCCATGATTGAAATGAAACACAATGACGACTCATACGCTTTATATTGGCAAATCGACACATTTAATGCGAAGGAAGCCGCCTTAGGCGTGAATAACGCGTATTTAATAAAAACGCATTTCCATTAATTAAAACACGCCAGGCACAGCATCTACATATGTTTTCAAAAGAGAAGGGGAGGGAAGAGAATTTCAATCTCTTCGCCTCTCACATAAATATTAAACCAAAGGCATGATCGCGCCTACAGTTATGGCGCGCTTACATCGATCGAGTTCCTCATCCACATCCTTAACAAAACGCTCGGCCTCCAAGAGATTGCTAAGAGCTCTGGTACGATGACTATGAGTCATATCCATTCGCCGACGAAGCCCCACCTCATTATGGGAACCAAACTGAACACCAGGAGCATGACCAGCGACACATGCGGCTTCCCACTCAGCGTGATGCTCATTCCAAATTTGTTGAAGAGCTTCATAATCTTCTCGTCTATGCGTAACCAACAACTCCATTTCTTCCTTGACTGCTTCCAGGCGCCCGATCTCGCGCTCCATATCTAAAGGAGTAGACATCGACGGCAATGAGGACAAGGTAACAAAATAGCCGCGTAAACGGAAGGCCATCTTAGATGGTTTTCAAGCAAGGAAAGAGAAAAGAGAATGAGAGGAGAGGAGTGGAAATTTAGAAATGAACACACACACACACATATATATATATATATATATATACACACTCAAAGATCAACATCCGACGATTACATTTATTAGTGCACGGAAATCGAAACAACAACCCCATTGGCCACAAAATACCCCTTCTAGACACTTCGACTCCGAAACGAACGAGACAAAACGAAAACCCGGAAAAAACGACACATTTATTACGTGCAAAGCACGAGAGACGTTATACAAACTCAAGAGGAAAAACACCCGTCGCGCCCTATAACTTCGATGGCGCTCCAAAGAAATTTCATCAGGCTCGTGACTGAATAGTCTCATCCCCTCCACCAAGGAGTTCACTTCAGTAAACTCAAGACAAGAGTCATCTGATAAGCGACCAAAATAGGCAAAACAAAGCTCGCCTTACGCAAACGGCGAATTTCGCCAGCAACCTCCTCGCGAGATAGAACCATTGTCTAAAAAAAAAAAGAGGATACAAACAACCAAATAAACTGGAAACAAAACACACATTCCACTAGTTTATACAGGATCAGTCATTTAATGCAGGCATTTAAAAACCAAGCACGAAAACCAATATCCATAATCCAAGTAGCGAATGATCAAATCCTTCCTAACTCTAAAAAAAAAAAAGGGTTTGGGGCCAATGCTTTTGTTACGACGTTCAAACTCTTTCACAACCTCTGGATTTCTTGAGCGAACAAGAGTTTGCACGGACGCAACACGTTTCCTTTTCGAGGAAGCTACCGAACGCGCCTGTTCAGTATGA
>JAJJMA010077244.1:0-10852 GCA_023529015.1 Papaver nudicaule
GAAAAATCGAATTACATCCAAGTGCTGAAGTTTTGGGATATACTACCATCAGCAACGATACCCACACTTGCTACAAGTCTAGATGCCATTTTTCAGAGTTACACAATCCAAAAAATGTACCGGTGCAAGTACAAATGTCTAGAAGGGTACTCAATGAGATAATCCATGATCCTCCAGTCTTTTTGAGGTATAATTGTTCAAAACATTTGTCTGATCAGTTGTGATTTATTTGTTATTTTTTCTTTTTTATAGGGTACTGGAAGTTCCAATGAGTTGGGAAATCAGTTCTGATACTATTGGTACTGGAACTGATTATGAAGATTTGTCAGCTGCATTGGCTTCACTAAGTCTTGCAAAGGAACCCATCTCGTCGAATCGTGGTTCAAGGTTAGTTGTGAAAAACTTCCTAATACCCCACAAAATACTTGTAATTTCTTAGTTCTTAGTTGCATACATTTATGTGCATATATTGAAACATATGGAGCTGAAAATAGTTAGAACTTGAACCATCTATTAATTTCTTTTGGTAACCTGCTTATCTCCCAAGGGCCTATAATTGGGGGTATATGAATTAAATTAAATATTTGGTATCTTAATCAATTCAAGAACTTTGAAGGCTTCTTACATTTGGTAATATGCAGGGGTCAGAAGAGTTCACAGGCGGAAAAACCCAGAGGATTCAGGAACAAGTCTACTTCAAAGTGGCAGTGGTCCGTAGTGAAAGAAGAGACGACGAGTTAAAGTACTTGGAAGGATTTTTTTCTGCAACTTGTTATGGACATGGATTCTACATTTCTATAGGTTGTGATTGGTTGTTCCAGCTTCTCTTGTTTGTGATATACTGTACTGTATGCAGTTTCTGTTGATAGAGCAGTAGTATTGGAATGTCCTTGCATCTGTGTCCTGGAGTTTAGTTAATTGTTATTTTGTTCGAAGTTGCTATCAGAAAATTGTTGACGTAACCTTGGTATTTGAGATGCATATATTATAGATAACCTCGCTGTCCAGATCTCATATACCAAAAGTAAGCTCTAAAATTTCTTCTAGTGAGAAGGAGCTTGTGGACTGGAGGGCTGTGCACCAGAAAAGACTACTTAGACCCAAAATGTTTTGAAAGGTAAAAGCATAATGGCATCAACTTGGTAGGGAAATGATGTAGGAGAGTGAATATATTTTTCAGAGCCCATGGCTAAACCTAAATGGTGCATAAATGCACAACTGAAAGAACTAGTAGGTGTTAGTTTAATTTCCCTACTTGGTTGCTGGGCGTGGATATCAAAATGATTATAAGCTTATAGAACCTCCGTGCAAAATCCAATTACCAGTAAGATTATGGTTTTTTTTTCCCAACAATTGATGTGCTTATAGCCTGTTTGGATATAAAAGGACTTCTGACTTCTGCTTCTTCAATTCCAAGTTTGAAGCAAAAATATTTTGCTTTTTAGAAAAAGTTAACTTTTCTGCTTCCAGAAGTCATTTCGAAATTGTATTCCAAACTAACTTCTAACATTTTTGCTTACTTCTGGATGTTATCCAAACAGGCTATAAATTACTAATATGCTTTCACTGAACTTCAACTAACTCATGTGATCAAACAAAAGGATTTGGTCATATGGGTAGAAGCAAAAATATTATAGCCACTAAATGGCGTAACAATGAACTACTGAGCCTAATCAGTCACATAAACAATGAGACTGAAATCAACTTTTTTTTTTTTTTTCTTCTTTTGATCGAGAGACTGAAATCAACATGCCAGCTGAAATGTACTACTATCCATAATCTCATTGAGAGCAGTTATTAATGAAATTTTCTTATAAAAAAAAATATGGGCAGAAGCAATATAAATAATTCATCAACAAGTGCACTTAATAGGAGGGGTAGACTTTTTTCATTGGGTGAGTGCAGGTTAATTCATTACATGTGGAAACGTTAAGAGTATCTTCCAAGGTTCAGAACACTTGAGGCAACTATATACAGTATACATACACAAAGGAAATAAAAATCTTTAGATAGAAAATGTAGAAAATACTGTTGAACAAGGAAGAATACTTGAGATTTCTGTACATTGAAGGATATTGAAAATCAAGTTCATCTCAGATGAATAGGTGAAAAACAGAAGAAGCATGGAATACAAAACTGCACTTGTTGATCATAGAACCAGGGGAATTGGTGCTCTGAGAGTAAAAAGGCCACAAGAGACACCGTCAAAGCAATGGATAGCTACAAAAGTGAACTGCGATTCTGTAAGGCTACTCCAGTTCAACTAGCAAGCTTGAAAGCATCGATGAAGAGACCATACGTGAACCCCATCTTAAAATTGTTAAGTAGAGCAAGGGGGAAAGTTACCTTGGGTCGGCTATAATAAAACCTTGTTGCGTACTCTGTGAGAAGAACGCATAGAACAGCAGCAATTACATCGTTTACTCCTAAAGCTCCGAAGGATAGGGAAATTGTTTGAGCCACATAAAACCCACCCAATAAAGAGATACCACCAAATAAAGTTCTTCGAGAAGGGCTTTTGAAGTAGTTCTTTGAGAGATCTGGAACAGACCGGATTATGTCTATAAGTCTTCGCGGACCCTCATTATCTTGCACAGCTCGAATGCTGATAAAACCAGGGGAGAAGGATCTAGACCTGAAATCTCTGCTATTTCCACTGCGAAACTTAGTCCCAAAAATTGAGCTGGAGTTGAGGAGGCATGGAGAAATGACAATCAGTCCATATGCCATTGCAGGCTCTTCTGCTCTGAGTGAGAGGGAGTACAAAGTTTGCCTGAAACAATAAAAATACAAGTATTATGAAACTTCAAATGGACCAAGAAATATAGATATTTAAGCATTGAATGAATTGGAAACGGCTTAGCATTGTATATTGTAGTTATTAAGCATTCATGCATAAGATCCTGGCTCAATATCTTCTTGTCCGACTAACATAAACTACTGCTGTATAACAAATGATTGATAAAGGAGCAGTAATTCGAAAGTGCGCAGAATCCGCCCTACTAACAGTGACCAGCAATTGCAGAGTTCAGTTTAGTTGATTCACATTTGACCAGTGTAAAAAAGACCCCACCACATTATCAGCTGGAGAAATCCACTGTAGGGCATGTCAATCACATGATGGAGTCTCCTTGATCCATTAAAGCAAAAAAAGACTCATTCTTCATGTGCAAATACCTATTTGTGTAGTAAATTTCCAGGGTTTGGTACATGCAATCTGAGATGTTTATCAATCCAGTTCTAGTTATCTCAGCAATCCTATATTGGACTCTCACAATCAGTGCCAAAGAATCAGGTAGATGTAGCTATAGTATAATTGTGTGTAGCTCCTAATGGAATGTTTCACAATTGCACACATATAAAATATACAGATGGATCAATTGTACAAAAAAATGAATGAGAATTAAAGAAAGAAACTAGCAACATTGTTACAAAATTTACGTGCTAAATATAAAGTTTAATCTCCCTGTTATACTGATAAACAAGTTTCTTTTAGCAAGTTATCTCAAATTCCATAACACAACCAAAATCGAAACACTAAACAAGCATACACAACAAACATAACTAAACCTGGTTACTCTAATAAAACACAGACTGAATGGATAGGCATCCGTGGCAACCGGAGCTAAGCTAAAGATAGAATAACAGGAACAACCAAGATAGCTAAATTAATGGAGAAAATAAACAAGGATTAGAGTCTACTGTCTAGGAAACTAAGGGAAGTTGCTGAAAAGTGAACAATTACAAGGCAACCCTATAGAGAATAAGCGCAACCACCGTAAATAAGGATAGGTGGAATCCGTTCCTGACTCCTGAGGGTGGCAACCACTACAGATCTTAAACTCAACTAACTCAATACCTAGCTAATTAGCATATCAGGATTCAGGACTGATGAAAGATAAGCATGAAACCCCATGGCAAACTTCCCATACAATGACATAGACCAAAACCTAATCAATTCTAAATTCGAATTTGCATTCGAGGTTCCAGCAAACGCATTTAATTAGAAATTGAAAAAAAAATAAAATGCCTAGAGTGGACAATTTACAACAGGAAACAAAATAATTCTTTCAATTAACTAAAATAACTTCTGGAAATGCTGAATAATTAGGTATACGTTGAATTAAAGTAGTTTTGATACAAGTATGAGTTTAGTAAAAAGAAAATGGTGAAATATGAACATACCAGTGAATTGTATCTTCTTCTTCTTCTGGTTCACTGGGTTGGAGACTTGGAGTGGGACTCTTGACTCCGTGAGAGACCGAGAGCGATGGCTGAGCCAAGGGCCAAAGGCTTAGAGAAGGGAGTGAACGAGCGAATTCAAAAATGTGGTATTTTCGGTTAACGATGAGTCTACCCCCCAACCGATCCAAAAGAGTCAAGTCAACAATTCAGCTCACCACGATAGCTCATTGCTCACATACCGATCCAAATTCATCTCGTTAATTCGAAGCGGATCCGTAAACAAAATGGTTTGACAAAAGAAAATGATAAACCATCGCAGGATTCACAAGTTTTTTTTTTTTTTTTAATTGATGATGTGGCATCTTTTGTAAGCTAAATTTTTATACGGCTCAAGCTTAGTCGAGTCAGATAACGATCGAAGAAAAATTATAAAGAACGGACCCAATCATATTAAGTAAGGAGTCTTCTTCATTTTTTTTCAATAGCCCTCTTAAAGTTTTTCTTTTTGTTAATCTAGTTTATCCTCTTCTGCTGGTCCATTGTCTTATGTAATGGTAGTTTAGGGTTTTTTCTTAAAAAATGTTGCTCATGAATCGCGATTTAGAGATTCTTTTTAGAGAGTAGTGGAACTTAACACATAATCACAGCAGGGTGGAGCTACTATTGTAGTTTTATCTGATTTTGACTTCAAAAAAGAACCATATTGTATGATCAAAAGAGTTTCTTGTAGGTGGTAGACGACTGCAACTTTTCTTACTCTTATTAGATACAATCACCATGACATTGAGCAAGTAGTAAATTTATACAAATAAGTCACGCGGACGCTTATAAAAAACCGAAACTAGTACAATTGATCTTATAACTTTCAAATGAACGAAAATACAGACCCTAATGCAGCCAAAATTGACAAAGACCTTAAACCATTCTTGTGGAGATTTGTGGTAACTCGAGACAATGTTATAGGATTTGAGTCTTCCCAAAGATTAATGCAGCAAAAATTCACAAATTTGAAGTTGTGATCTTCTAATGCTCGCAATTCATCTAAGTTTATGAATGCATAATATAATAAGGTACTTTACATTGTGGCATGTTGAACTACTATGTATCAGTATCATCTTTGCTTTGTAAGTTAAAAAACACTTGGCAATACATGAGAGGAACTTAAATGTTGTATAAATTTTCTCAATATACATCGTGTTTTGCATACATTGCTAACGATACACTTGAGAAAATATCTATAAAAGAATTTCACAATTGCGATTTTCCATGTAACATCCAGTGTTGAACAATATTTTAATTAGTACATTGATCTCGTTTAGAATCTGTAGACGACTGCATAATAGAAGACGATGGATTAAAAGAGAAGAACATGAACTGCAAGATTGTTTTTAGGAAAATCATTAAGAAAATTCGTTACTTACCTAAATATATACGGTTAGGGTTTTCTTAAAATTTCCTTGCTTATGATATGGCTTGGCTAAACTTGATCCTTATAAGGATTTGGTTTAAAAGGAGTGCTACATCATCAACACTATAAACCGTTAGATATATAAAAGGCAAAGGTTGTGATGGTTTGTCATTTTCTTTTGTCAAACCTTTTTGTTTGCGGATCTGCTTCGCTCATTATTTATGATGCAAACTTTAGATTATGCAACTTTAGGATGTCCAAAATTTAGAATGTGCAATCAATGAGAAACATCATCAGTATGGGAATAGTCACGTCGCCAACTCGAGGAAAAGCACAGGCAGTTGAAGCAAGAAATAACGAAGAATAAGGTTCTGAAGGCAAACAAAGACCGACATGAAGTGGAACGTCAAGACCGGAGCAAATAACGAAGGTCACAAGATAAACGGAAGCATCACAATTCAACTCTTAAAATTTAGAAACAAGGAGTAGATAAACCCAGCATGTAGCCAGAAGATTAGACCGACGTACCACCAAAACCCAAACCCGCAGCAAGAACGACGAAGAAGACAAAACCGCGAAAAAAAAGCTCCGGTCAAAGCTAAAACAAATAAGCGGAGCTAGGAGTACTTAACTTGATGAATTAACTACGAGATCATCGTTCTGATTTCTTAGTCATGTCATCTTAAACTTGGTATGCAAGTACTTAACTTGACCTATTTATATAGGATTGAAACCCTATAGTCTCAACTGCTTTGTCATATTTTTGTGACAAATAGGGGGAGAATAGATATGGTTCTTGTCCTTGTGGCTCCCAACCATAGGGGGAGAACAACATGTGCTTACTTGCTGTACTTTTTTAAAGTATCAAGTATGGGGGAGTAATTAAAATTAAGAAGAAGCTTCGTATTAGGTATGAGTAGAATCACTTTAAAAGGTTTGATACACGGACTTTAAAATTTGCTCAGATTCTTACTCTTTGCACAAACAACATGTGGGATTAGCATATTAACCCATGTAAGCTTAAACTTGTTTGGGCTGGATATGTTGTAGTGCTGTCTACGAGTTTTTCAACAAGAGTTAAAAGAACACATCAAGACTCAAAAGAGAAGTTGAAGAATTCAAGAAATCAAGATACATCTGGGTTAGATCTTTATTGTATATCTTTTGAATCCATATGTAAATTGGTTTTGTCACTAAAATTGATAAAGGGGGAGATTGTTAGGGCATTGTCCATTCAAACCCACTAGCGTTGGTATGTCAAGCTAGTTGTCAGTTTTAGGTGTCAAAACACAATCTTGATTTATCCTACTAGAGTTTAGATATCGGAATTGGGATATAGACAAAGTAGTAGAGACCTTGAAAACGAAGACTGTGAAGACAAAGAAGACATCAATTATTCTCCATCGACAAAAGGTTAGTAAGAGTTATGACTTTTCTGGAAATTCTTCTATTCAGCTTATTCTATCTTTCGAAATAGTCAACTACTTTAGTAGAGATACTAATAGCGATTGGAATCGTATTCTTGTCTACATAACCACGTTTTATGTTAGAATTGGTTACCACGAATACTAAGGTTACAAGATGCGTGAGATATATTCGATACCCTTTTCCATAGCAATGGTTTGCTTGCAAATCACTTGTTGGATATGGGTGAATCTAAAAGAGTACTCTTGAGCAAGAGTCCAGTGGATTATAGCTGAGGGCGTAATAACACGTCTAAGTACTGGCCCAGCCCAGAACTTCCAGCGGATCCAGCTGTTAAACCCTAATTCTGAACAATGGCCGTTCACGAACTGGTTCGTGAACAATGACTCCAGATTTTATTCCTGAGTTCCAAAAAATCAATTTGTACACGTACATGTACGTGAACCACAAATTCGATGAATTTGGTCGGAATTCAGAAGAACGGTTCACGAACAGTTCAAGTGAATATTCTCTGGAATTTCACACGGGTTAAACTTCTGACTCCTTTATCTCTTAGTTGTACTTGGTTATCACGAAAATATCTTCTGTGGTCCATATTACGATTCTCAATGTGTCCATAAGATAAAGATTATCTCAGGTCTGTTGGATATCAATCTTGAAGTGATTTTGAGCTAATAAATCACTTGGCAGATAAATGATAAAGATTTCCAATTTAGATAAATCTAGGTTTCTTTGTGTGCAATTCAAATAACGGGTTCGTTTTACACGGGCACTAGCTAACTTGTAGGTTAAGAAACTAGTTGCTTTATTCCTAAGCAACTTATCTTATTGAGTGCTATAAATAGAGGGTTTCAGAACGAAAACCACAAGCATCAAGCATACGTGAAGTTTCTCTGTGGAATTGATCGTAAAATCTTTTTACTTAGGTGAAATCTTGTTGTGGTATAGTCATCCTCTATTAGGTAGCAGTTCCTTTCACTACGCCACAGGGTCCTGTTTGTAACGGATATAGACGTTGCGCCGAATTAAAGCAACGTCTATTAGCGTTGCGAAAACGGCGTTACAAATTTTTTGTAACGTCTAATAACGTTGCTTTAATTAATTAAAGCAACGGAAGTAACGTTGCATTTTCCGTTGCACTTTTTTATTTAAAGCAACGTAAGTAACGTTGCAGAATTTATTTAGAGCAACGTTTTCTGTAATTTAGGCAACGCCTATAAACGTTGCGGATTTTTTAATAGAATAAAAAAAAATAAAATTACAAAATAAATAAATTCTGTATTTAAATTAAAAAAATGTATTACAAATACAAATACAAAAATCTATACACACAAGAATACAGAACTTTCAACTAAAGTGTGTCAAGGCAATGAAAAATGTGTCAAGGAAATGAATAAAACCAGCAAGTATTAGGATTGCAGTAATAAACTCACTCACTCATTCATTCATTCATTCATTCTGGAAGCTTCCCGGCTCGAAAAACAGCAAACTTCGAAACCTCAGAATACGAATAACTAATCCCATTCTCCTTCAAAAATGGTTCCAGCAATCTCTTAACACCTTCAGGATCTTCACTCTCACACTCAATTTCATAAGTAGTCCCAAAATCATAACTTGTCTCATCCAACTCCAAATGAAAAATACAAATGAAACTGGAAAAGTAAAAGGAAGGAAATAGTAAGGTAGGGTACCTGCACCAGCGATGATAACAGTGAGTGGTTATCGGGTCTTGGAGAAGTAGTGAAGGAGGAGGAGAAATAAGCAGCTTCTCTTTGATTTGTACCTTAACCACTGGTAGATTCGGTACATCTGGATGTTTTTCCAAGTTCAAATCTTTCTTTGGAAACACCAATCCCTCTGTATAATCAAAATCAGAGTTAAAACCAACAGAATAATCAAAATCCCTCTGTACATCTGGATGTTTTGTACTTGCTACTTAAAGGAAATTAGAAATCAAAGAGCGGAAAATATTCATACCAGGCATCTGAATAATCAACAATGATATACTATATTATAACAATTCTAAGACACAAACAATAGTAGCACTGACAGTTCTATGAGGAGAGAAAATGAACCTGAGCAAGCAAAGCTTTGCAGTATCCTTCCTCGTAAGCTGTCATAGTCAAGAAGAAACAATCAAACACCTAACTGTAAGAGACTTCATTGAATTCTTCATTTAATAGGTAGGATAGTCTAGTTTA
This sequence comes from Papaver nudicaule, assembly GCA_023529015.1. Taxonomy (NCBI): domain Eukaryota; kingdom Viridiplantae; phylum Streptophyta; class Magnoliopsida; order Ranunculales; family Papaveraceae; genus Papaver; species Papaver nudicaule. The sequence continues at coordinate 9,220 of JAJJMA010077244.1, forward strand.
TACTCACCTAGAGATCAATCTTTGTGAGAACACCAAATGTTCTCTCCCCTGAAACACAAAAATGAGAGTATTCAGATGTTAAACCTGATGATTCACTCCTAGATATCTAATCTAATTTCCATGAAAAGTAACATCATTTTCTCCTCTCTCCTCTCCTCGATTCTGCCAAATGGCAGCATAGCAACAGATTAGCCGACCATATCTCATTAGCTTACCATAGCTTATCCAAGTTTACCAGCCGAATCATATAACCATTACATATGGATACTTTGTATCCCATAGCTTTAACAAGAGAAAAGCTTACAGAGTTATGACAGACATTACCTATAGTTCCAACACCTGCTAGAACAATCCCCACCCAATCAATAACATTCATGACCTCCTTCAGATAAAAATGTGAAAAGACACAAAGTATGGCAAGTCCACACCCGGAAACTGGTTGTATAACAGAAACCTGCAATAAGTAGAAAAAAAAAAGATAATCAAGATACAACACCCATACAACTCTACATAAATGCTCAGAAACCAATTGAACACCAGAATATAAAATAGCTTTTTCTGAATTGAACTCACCGGAGCTAGAGACAAGGCCCTTAACATCAACACAGCTCCAAATATATCCATAAGAAAACCTGTAATCCAAGCTTTATTGAACGCATATGCCTTCACCACCTAAATACGTTAAACAACAATCACTTTAACATTCTATAAAACACCCATTTTTGACAAATAGAACAACACTGACCATGAAACACTAACAAGATATACCAAGCATAATGGCATATAAGTATGAATCACAATCAATCTTCTCTGTAACAACATCAAGTACATTATTAAGTCTTTTGTTGTGAGGGTTCTTTTACTTAAAGGGAATTTTGACTTGGTAATTCGAAGTTGACAATAAACCATTTTTTTTCTTCTAAAGAACTTTAAAGCCATTATTCTGGCAACTCTCTATCTTTTATAGTCATTTAGTCTGCAAGCTTCTACATTTCATTTCTAGCAGGACACGATTTCATACATGCGTCCATCACTAACTTGTGCAAAACACTTCCACTCCACCACTAACTTGTGCACAACACTGGCATGGTAACAAATGAGGGGTTGATGGCTACTTATATACACATTGCCTTAACCGACACACAAATAGAAGACTATTCTAGCAACTTATGTAAGATTAGATAATTCTAGCTTTAGAAATGTTTAAAATATAAAACCATCTAAGCTAACTAGCTAAAGAATCCTGGTGATTTCTAGCTAAAACCAACACTACAAGTATCACAAGGGTAACTCCATCCAAGTCATGCAAAGGACAAAAATAAACCATTACACGGTCAAAAAACATCAACTAGTAGCTAAACCACGGTAACAAGCTATAAATCTACATAACAAGACTGAATTGAACACACAAATTACCTAGGTTGCCTAGTACACACAAAAGAAAACCAAGATTCCACATAAAATTCCTTATTCCACGGAATTGATTAATAAATTCACTGCAAATTGTTTATAATCAACACATAGGAACAACCCAAGATATATTTAAATTTGAAGATTATGAAATCGACCTTTTCCTTTTGTTTACCACCACCAAATTTAGTTTTGTATAGAGATGCCAGATGGTGGTAGAGCT